>NW_019294843.1:0-21544 GCF_000500325.1 Leptinotarsa decemlineata | reverse complement strand
ATGTTATATCAACAAGCTATTTAGTATACTATCAGGTATTGGTCCACTATCGTTATTCATAATATTATGTTTACTTATTTCTATACACTCTCGAAGGCATCTAGATGCCTGTTGTATATTAAACGGTATGTTTTCAACTATCATAGCTCGAGTTGTAATAGCTCGAAACGCCACTTCTTTAAACATATTCTTGAAGTAGCTATCTCTTTAGAAATCGAAAATTTTTCAATAATATATAAAATTCATGATATTTCACTAGTTCAGTATTATTTGGACTAGTCAATCATTAGTGAGTACTCTCTTGAAGAAAGAATTGACATAGTTTTTATTTATGAAGAGGTTGGAAAGGGAGGCACTTCTTAAGAAATTCATGTCGAGGAGTGACTTGCTGGTTCGTTCCTGTGTAGATGAAGTAGAAGAGAAATCATGAGAGAGAAGTTAGCAAATCAAAAAAACATTTTGCGTCGTGAGAAGTTTTCAATTTAACTTATTTCCCAATATTCATGTCTAACGTGAAATCATCATATGAATGAAGTCAGTTGTTCACCAATTAGTGAGAATTTATCGTATTTTGCCATTCAATTCAATTCATGGAAATTCATGTCGAGGAGTGACTTACTGGTTCGTTCCTGTGTAGATGAAGTAGAAGAGAAATGATGAGAGAGAAGTTAGCAAATCAAAAAAACNAAAAATTGACTCTTCTGCAGTATTTTTGCAAAATTATTGAAAAAGTTTCATATGAGTTTAGATTTCCGAAAAATAGATGATACTGAATACCAGGTCCACTAGATTCCTTAATAAATTTGATGGTATCCTGTTTGGAGTTATTTTCAGAAAGTTGAACATTGATTTTTCTCTTTTTGTCGGGTAATGTTTTGTTTAGCTGGCAAATGCAAAACTCACTAAATCATGATTTGGTTTCGGCTACTAAACAGTATAGTTTACTGTTGGGTATTATTGATTGGATTTTCGTCTACGTTTGATGAACAGTATGGTCATCAGCCCTTTCAGATTCTTGGTTATGAGTATTTTCTGGAACTGTTTCTTTATTCGGATCATCAAGTATGTATGCTATCTTGATCTTTTCAAGAAGTCGTGTTACTTTAGTATGTACTTCAATACGTGACAAGCCATCTGCGTTGGTGTTCGAGTTGCCTTTTTTATATATTGTAGATTAATTAAACCCTTTCATTTGAATTCTCCATCTCGGTTACAATATTAAATTTTTGCCCGTATCGGTACGGCCTAGATTATTTTGTGACCCACAGTACAGCCTTTAATTCTTTCTCTATTACGGAGTAGTTTTGTTCCGGATCATTGAAGGTTTCAGACGCATATGCCACAGGTTAGTCTTTACCTATATGGCTTTGTATGATACAGCACCTAGGGCTATGTTAGAGGGATCACCAAATCAAGTGGTTTAAAAAAATCTGGATACTATAAAATGGGTCCATTTGTTAAAAGATTATTTCATGTTTCGAAACGAAAACTAAGGAAAACTTAAATTTGTTTGGTAGATTTTGTGAAAGGAAAAATTTTAATAGCCCTGATTTCATCTAGGTTGGGTCAAGAGTTATTACTTGGCCTAAGTATGCAACTTCCTTTCGTAATAATCCAGATTCATCAAGTTGAATTTTGAAATCAGTTCCTCTGAGCCTTTGATAAATGCATCTGAGTCGTTCCAAGTGTTCTTGAAGAGAGGTAGAAAATAAGATTATGTCATCACGGTATTTGAGGCATTTTTTTTTCTGTATTCTACAACACCCGAATGCCATCTTCAATAATTCATACTAATCGTTTTCTGTATTGAACGTCGTTTTTGAGATGTCTCAGTCTATTTGGTGGAAGCCACTGTCAAGGTATAATGTCGTGAACTAATCACATTTTCCAAGCTTGTCCAAATGATCATGAATATCGCAAACGTTTTCTTGCTGAGTTTTTGATAATCGATAACAATCCCCATTTTTGTTGTCCCGAGGCGTCAACCTTTTTAGTGGAGCAATTATTTTATCTGATTCTCGAGTTATCTTTTATGTATAAATGGGTAGCGATGAGACTCTGAATAAATGGGTATTGCGTCCCCTGATTTCAGATTCATCAAGTTGAATTTTGAAATCAGTTCCTCTGATCCTCTGATATATGCATCTGAGTCGTTCCAAGTGTTCTTGAAGAGAGGTGGAAAATAAGATTATCTCATCACGGTATTCGAGGCATTCTTTTTCTGTATTCTACAACAAGCTGAAAACAGGCTGGCCCATTTTTCAACTCGAATACCATCTTCAATAATTCATACTGATCGTTTTCTGTATTGAACGTCGTTTTTAAGATGTCTTATTCTATTTGGTGGAAACCACTGCCAAGGTCTAATGTCGTGAACTATTAACATTTTCCAAGCTTGTCCAAATGATCATGAATATCGTCAATCGTTTTCTTGCTGACTTTTTGATAATCGATAACAACCCCCCATTTTTGTTGTCCCGAGGCGTAAACCTTTTTAGGGACAACCTATATGAATGACGATAATGAGAATTACTTGGTCATATAATTTTTAAGTCGAGCAATTATTTTATTTGATTCTCGACTTATCTTTTATGTATAAATGGGAAGCGATGAGACTCTGAATCAATGGGTATTCCGTCTGTTGTTCGTACGCGGTGTTAAATTTTCTTGGTGAATGTTAGAGGTGTTCCTTTTTCATAAAATATATCAGAGAACCTTCCACAATTTGGAGATCTTTCTGTTTCCTCCTCATTCTTATGTTTGGTTTTTATTTTGGAAAGGTCCAATTTTTGATTAATAGATAAATCAGAATCATTTAAGTAAATAAAGACACGGAAAACCGTCTTATTCAAAATGGTTGTTTGAGCTAAACCGTTTTTGCTATACTGGGGCATTTTGGTATTTCACAATTATGAATTTCATTGTGGGGTATGATAATTTCGCCCTTAAAAATAGATGTTTTGGTTTTAATTAATTGTTCTGTTGTTGATGCAACTGTCACTAAATTCAGCTCACTAAATGTTGTTATTCAACATGATTCAAAAGAAAATATTTGGGGCCTTTTTTTCGTGACACTTAAACATCACATTGTCATTTCTCTGTGATTCTTTTTTCAGAAACATAATTCTCACAATAAGGTCCCACATGGTTATCGGTAGCCATATTTTGGTCAGTATCAAAATATTGATCGTTTCCAAAAGGTTAATTGATTTCATTGATTTTTGTATTGAAAGATTTTTCACCTATCCAGTTTTTTTGGGGTTGTTGACGTGAAAGACGTGGATGGTTGTGCAAAAGAGTTGTGTTTTCTACTGTGGTTTGAAAACATTATTGGTTGGTTGTTTGAAGATTTGTGCGTGTGTAGGTTGAGCCCTCATTTCAATATTGATCGACTATGATGGGAAGCTATTTTGTCTTTGAAAAGTTTTGGAATTATTTCAAAGAATGGTTCTGGTTGTACCTACATATTTGTATTATTAGGAATATTCACCGATCTCTGTTGTGTTTGTTCCTGAACTGGAAAGGATTTTGCAATGTTTTATTTAAAAAAATGTTGGAAGGAGTGAATATTCTCTTGCTGAATTAAAAATTGTTGAGCTTCGCTGTGTGTTTCCAGTTTTATGCATCTCAAAGCTTGAAGATTCTTCCAATCCATATAGAAATATCTTCAGTACTGGATTTTTATAAAGCTCGCCTTTTGAAGTTACAGCAGAGTCCGTTGCATAGCAAATTGAAAAAATTCAAGTATCTATCATAAAATGGTTATGCATTTTCATTGTGAGCTTGTCCATGCATGAAATTGTTTCTATTCAAACAAACTTTATATCTTTGATCCGAATAATTTATGGTTGAAATATTTTTCGAATCTTGCCAATGTTTGGCACCTTGGATATTCACTTAAGATTTTGCATTACTCTTCAAATTTGAAATAATTAGGTTCAGTAAGTAAATATTCCATCAACAAAAATAGAAATTTTCCAAAGACAGATAGAAAGCAATTTATTAATACCCAAATTGTCTAGTGTATTCAAAATTTCATTGGGCGACATTGATATTGTACTAGAAATGAATACGACGAGCATGTTCGTCACTTATCCAGTATAAAAGGTTTATAAACCATGTAAAACAGCACGACAAATATTTTTATTAATTGAAATTATTTATTTTGTTACCAAATAGTCCGCAGCCTGCTTTCTTATTTAAATGTCCGTTTTGTTTTCCGGAAAGATCATAATTACATTAATATTTTGGAAATTTCGTTTCACTATTTGGTATTTTCGATAGTCTACATCCTTTTATATTAATAAACTGTTATCGAGCTCATATTGTTCCTTTATTAAATAATTTTGTATTTAGTTTATCAAAATCTTGAAATTAACTCAATTCATTCACACATTAGTTCAATGAGACTTTCAGTGACACTTTGGGTGATTTTTTGACTGCAACAGATGGGTGAATAGGATGAGTGAATGAAAAAATATATCTGCTACCACATGCCTGGTTATCAGAAGCTGATCATGCGGTTTCAATTTATACCATTGGAAATATCTGTATTTTTCAAATGACAGTATGTTAGTTATAGGGATTTAAAGTTCAAAATTGACTATTTCACCCCATTCTACGGTACCTACTAAATAAGCAGTAGTGCTCATAACTCTAACCCTCCACAATCGTTTCTATTTCACTATTTTCCTCCTCATATAGTTTTCAAGCTTATTCATTCGGTTCGACGTTTCGAGTAAAGATACAAAACCGTTATCAAGTTATTGTTGTATAAAACCAAGTTCAGCACTCTGAAGTGCCAGACCATCGCAAATTCTGAAAGTATGCTATTATAGAAAAATGGTTAAAATACCTTTCGAGAATTTCGAAAAACTTGAATAAGTATACAGGGTGTAACACAAGTACGTTAAAGTATTCAAATGACGTATTCCTGAGACAATTTAAAGAAAAAAGTTGTCATAAACTTGTGTCCGGAAATGCTTCGTTTCGGAGATATAGGGTGTTGAAATTGAATTGTTTTGTTCGTTTTTTCAAAATATCTTGTGCAAAAAATAAGTTATTCGCATGAAATTTGCCATCCGGAGTTTATTGACGTGAGAAATCATAATTTCGTATTAATTTTCATTCAACATCTAGAAAGGTACCTTTTTTACTTGGAGAAGGTGTGGAAATTAGGTTTTTTCATAAAAAGTACCAAAATTTTACTGTGAAAATAGTTAGGGCGATTTGGAAATGAATAATAACAGCGCACGCAGCGCCCTCTATATGTTACATATAAATCAATACGAAGTTATGAAGACTCCGGGTACCAAATACCATATTTTTTGCAAAAGTTATTCATGAAAAAACGGAAAAAATTTATTTGAATACGCTGTATCTCCAAAACGAAGCATTTCCCGACACAATTTTATAAAGACTTTTTTAATTGTTTCAGGAATACGTCACTTGAATATTTTAACGTACTTATGTTGAACCCTGTATATAACTGTCAAAAATCTCAGGGAGCTTCATAAATTTAATGGACGATGAAAAAAAATCAAATGAATACTTCCTTTTGATAAATCAGTCCAACACATTTTTATATTAATGAGAAAATAGCACTACTTGTAAACTTATTGTGTCTGTATTATACCCAGTGCCTTATTTTAAGTGGAGTTTATTACTCTGCCATTCAATAGAAATAAAATTTTGCTCTGCGTGCTCCATTATTTCAACAAAATATATTGATACTTTGTTTCATAACTCATAATTTACAAAAAGTTTGTAAGCATATTTCGTCCAAATGATAACATTCATGTGTCATTTTCTCCTAAGCTAATTTCTTCTTCTAGTTCCTCACACTCACTATCCTGCGCTTCCCTCCAATTAGCAGGCAATCTCAGGAACATAAATATTTTTCTGTTAGCTAACGATCGTATCACTTTTTTCCTGAAGATAACCAATACCAGGAAAATTATCAGACCAACCAAGGCATTGAGCGCATCTGTGAAGTACCTGAAAATATAAAATACAACATCCCTTAAACTGGATTAAAGAATAATTATAATTTTATTTTTCGAAAAAGAAATAATTTTAGGGGAATACTTTCCCAAAAATTAATCCCTCCTAAAAATATAACCCCTTCAATTCGAATAATTTTAGGAATGAATAGTTTTTGGGAACAACTTTGAAACAGTCACTGTATTCAAGAATATCTTTCAAGGCGGCATGAAAGTGTGTTGTAGCAATTGCAAGTAGGAAAATGGCAGAAACTACTCTATTTTTCACTATAAATGTCAATTTGCTATACTGTGAAGAAATACGGCACCAGTGGTGAATTGTTCGTTGATGAGACTTCGAGGTATAACTTTCGTCGTCACAGTAAATACACATACCATCGATGATGTCAGTCGCAGCCGATCAAACGTTTGGTACCTTAAGTTCAATTCAACCACGGCCTACTAGCCCGAAAGAAAAAGCAGAAAATTAATTGATACAAATAGCAATTTCTAGTCCGGTGTAACCGCTTGCAACGCTCTTTCTTGCAAGGATGTCGGCAGGCCAATGTGGCCAGGAAACCAGATCAAGACAACTTCAGTATTTCTATCAAGTAAAGTCTCCTTTGGCAGTTTACTGCCAACTTGAACGTTGCTAGGTGACAGCCAAGTACTTCTAAAGCCACTTGGCTGCCCGAGAATATTTTTATTGATCTATATCTATATATTTCTGCTTGGAACACAGTTGCATAGCAGATTGCTATATGTTCTTTTGGTCTGCGACTGTATAAAGAATGCGTCAGAATGGAATAGTGTTTTTGATTCGGTTGTGAACCAATAGCTGTCTGATCGTAGCATTTTCTTCTCCCGGAAAATCCAATCATCTCTTCTTGGCATTAGGTCTACATAAGGCAGGTCGTAGTTAAAAGAACCCAATAGTATTTTTGGTTCAGTTGTAAACCAAATGCTGACTGCTCGTAGTATCTCCTCCGTCCAGAAAATCCAATCGTCTCTTCTTGGTATAAGGTCTATATAAGGGAGGATGTTAGTCTGTGGGGTATTACGCTCCGCATAAATCAGTTTCATGCAATTGGAAATGAACACAATTTCAATGATTGTCCATCTAGCATCTCTTTCCAGAAAGATGTGGAGAGATGATATGTCTAGAAGGATTTCTATGACCGCTGACGAAAGTGTGGTACTGACAGCACAACAGGTGCCCAGGTTATGTTAGGTTAGGTTTCATATTTTTTATATCAACGAAAGTATGTCCAGGTACAATCAAACGAATATTTGTTTGGATTCAACAAAGCACACACGTTAGTTTTGTACCGTAGTTATATACTTAAAATTCAGGAGCAACTATCAATATACTTTACATGATACATTCTCCAAAATATTTCTTGCCCGAAAAACAGCTCATTCAGACTTCATGGTCAAGGACACACTTGTTATGTATATAAAATAGATACGAAGGTTTTTTTTTTAATTTTTAGCTGAAAATCCCCCTTCGGTATCCACAGTTTTGGGAGTCTCGAAATAAAAATCGTAGAATGTTTAAATCAACCCAGGCAGAATAATTCGTCGAACTTCAGAGACGTTATTTGCTGATAACATTGAAAACATAACAAATTTGATTTCACCACTTCGACACGTGTTTCGATCACCAAGTGATCATCTTCAAGATAAAGATTAAACTAGATATACATACAATATTATCCTTATTCATACCATAGATACATCTGCTAGGTACCAGCGTCGTGCATGTCTTATATTAGTTTTACAATGTTGCTCCATCTACTAGTACCTTTCAAAATAATTTTACAATATGGCCTCCTGTGATAGTCAGGTGAATCTGATAATTAAAATATCATTTCAACAAGCTATTTAGTATACTATCAGGTATTGGTCCACTATCGTTATTCATAATATTATGTTTACTTATTTCTACACTCTCGAAGGCATCTAGATGCCTGTTGTTGGTAGCTTGTTGAACTAATCTCAATGAACTAAAGTCTATGGAATGGTTTTGTTGCAGAATATGATGGGCAGATGGGCGACTGCTGCTAATATCTTTTAGTATGTCCATAATACTTTGCATCGCAATCATCACATTTAATTTCGTAAATTCCAGACTTTTAGAAATTCTCGACTTTGACCTTTGGATTTCCCAAAAGTCTGTAGTATATAACTTGTTTGAAATACGTAAGTACTTGGAAATATTTCCAAAGTTCTTCGTGTATTGGTGATATGGAACTGAGATATATTTATCATGGTTTTGATCGTTTCTAAAATTCGAAATTTCGTTCATTCTTTACCTAAACTTTTCCTTCTTCATAATATCACCTACGACATCTCTCAAGATGATATTATAAGGAAAAAAAGTTTGATTAAGAATGAACGAATGAAGCGGAAAAGTCTGGAAATCACGAAATCAAATGTGAGGACTGCGATGCAAAATATTATGGACAGACTGAAAGATCTATTGATATAAGATATAACTAACACTTGGAAGACCAGAAAAATCAGCAGTCGCCCATCATATTTTGCAACAAAACAATTCCATAGACTTTAGTTTATTGAGATGATTCAGACAAGTTAACAACAGCAGGCATCTAGATGCCTACGAGAGTGTAGGAATAGGTAAACATAATAATATTATGAATAACGATAGTGGACCAATAGCTATACTATATAGCTTGTTGAAATAATATTTCAATTATCAGATTTACCTGACTATTACATAAGGACACATAGTAAAATCAATTTAAGACCAGAAAATGAGGCAACATTATGAAATCGATTCAAGATGGACACTTAAGACTCAGGTACCCTTCAGAGATATCTATGGTATAAATAAGGATAACATTGTATATATATAGTTAGATCAATTTTCCTCTTAAAGATTATCATTTGGTGATCGAAACACGTGTCGAGGTGTAAGTCAGTTGTTCACCAATTAGTGAGAATTTATCGAATTTTGCCATTCAATTCAATTCATGGAAAATTATAATGAAATTATAATACTAACCAGATCCATTTATATTTATCATTTACGAGGACAGCAGACATAACTTCAAATATCCAAGTAATTCCCATAATGAAAAACAGCTTTGCATACATTTTTAACCTGAAAATTTGCCACATGAGTCCTATTGAAATAATAATATCACAGTAATAATTGATAATTCATCTACCTATATTTGAGTATCTTAGTTTTGGAGGAGTTTTGCGAATGTTTCCACAGTACCAGAGTAGTCCATAAAAATAAGACCACATTCATAGTGAGTAGTACTATTATTGGTCCGTAGAAATATATAAGTGCTCCTTTTTCTGCTGAAAAAGAAATTACGTTGAAATATGTGGTGAAATATTTTTGAAAAATCGATTTACATCACATCATAATACATTTCATACTGTTTTTGGGTTTATAACCTACCACAATCTGAAAAATTGGGATGAATTATACATAAATGCTGTAGTTCTCAATTATAAATTTTCAAAATGTCTTTATTTGGTTTGAAATCGTTTTCTGAGAATATTATTGTTTTGAATGATATTAAATGATTGGAATCGATATAAAAATATCAATTATCTAGAAATGAGAATCGTGCACATGCCAAATAATGGCTTTTATATGCAAATTTTCGATAATTTGGGTTAATACAATTTCTTCTCTATTTTTTTCAGTAAAATAATGCGTATCTTACTCGCAGGTAATGTAGATAACTGAAAGTGGAAGAATTTTTTATTATTTTGAGTAGTTATTGAGTTTGTTTTGCACAAAAATATGTATCAAATAAAATATTTTTCATTTATAATGATAGTTTCGATTGAAATAGTATAAAAATGTATAAGTAATTCAACCTGCCGATAACAAAAGGCCGAAATGTAACCCATTGCATTGAAAATATATAGAGTGAAAATAATCTCATTTTAATTCAACCGATTTTACTAAAAAAGCAAATCCAAATTTTTGATATGTGAGACTGAGGCGTACAGGACATGTTACATGTAGAAATATATTAGGTGTTCCATGAGGAGCCGACAGGTGAGAGTAACTATCCAACAGCGATGTGTGTAGAATGAGCCTCAATAAAATAAGTAATAAATTCAAATGCAGTTTGATTGGAGTTATAATAGTAATAAAAAAAGAACATGACATGGTGTCAGGTTAATGGGATTTTGGATAAAATCATTATAATATCTTGACCGAAGCGTGAGTACTGTTATAAAATGGATAATTACAGTGGAAGTTTCAAACCTCCAAAAAGTTTAGTATTCGACAAGAATATGCACAAAAACTTTGATGTCTTCTTAAGAAGTCTTGATATATACCTGAGGACAACAGGTCTGATTGACAAAGACGAAAAAACTAAGATAGAAATTTTCCAAACCTAGCAGATGAAGAGCATCAAATTAAATTTCAAACTTTTTCAAAGATTACTGTAAGCCACTTTAATTTGAAACGTTTGATCGATAAAAGTTTTTCACCCGTGGGCAAGAGGAAGGGGAAAATTTTAACAATTACATCACGGGCGTAAAAGTACTAGCTTCTGCATGTAATTTTGGTGACTTGGAGAAATCGGTAATTAGAGATAAAATAGTGGGCGGAATACAGGAGCTGTCTGTACAAGAAAGGTTACTGCAACATTCACATTTAACACTGGAAAAAGCTGAGGAGACCTGCAGGTGCGGAAATTAGTAAAAAACAAATGGAGGAGCTGAAAAATAATAAAGAAGTAGAATTTATACAAAATAAAAGTAGAATAAACAATGAAAGTGGTAGGTCANAATGCGTTGTTTCAGAGCTCTTTTATGAAAACTACTTGATTTTCGTCAGAAGAAACATTCCACATTGCATTACTTATTTTTCTGAGAATTTGACAGATACTCTCAAATGTGGATTGAAAAAAAAATCCAGTTCAATTGTATTTATGGCTCAGTATTTTGCATATAAACGAGACCAAATAAGAGGTATCGCGAGCTATCGCGACTTTTATTCAGAACAATTCAGGATAAACAATCTTACGGTACATTATCTTCATGTAACTGCAACGATATAGGCAGTGCACGCCAAGATAAGTCTCGGGGAGCAAGAATTTTTCCGACTTACTTAATACTTATCGGTATATTGTGACCAAAATTACACAAAATTTTTGTAAATTGTAGCCTACACGTTATTCTGATGTATAAGCTGTATTTATGTAAAGTTTCATCTAATTCCGTTCAGTCGTTTAGGCGTGAAAAAGCCACAAATATACATACACACATACATTTAACCATCCTCACAAACTTTCACATTTATAATATATATTTGTATAGAAATATGGATATAGATATAGATTATAGTTGAATTTTTCAAAAGTTTGTGGGTTTTGATTTGAAGAGGTCAGCTTGTTCGCAGATATACAATTGTGGACGAATTTTCATGCAAGCATCGTTAATGAATGCGTAATACAATTAATTTATCAATTAATATTCATTTCGCCATATTATTGCTTTTAACTTCCCTCTGTGAAGATAGGGTGATATATGATTTTGAACTATTGTCAAAATTTGATTTACTTTTGCTTCCAATAGGTCTTCATTATGATTTATTTGCTGAACCGTTTTATTGAATTTATCAATCAAGCAAACGGCAAGAGTATTTTGTGTGTATGAATAACGAGTATTCGTCAACTGATTTTGAATTTGCCAAAGCAAATCTGTTTCATTAGATTCAGATTTTCACAGCGTCCACCGTTATTAGAATCTAAATTACTGTTAATAGCTTCAGAAATTGATCCTAAGACATTTACGAGTATTGAACATCATTTCTATTTGAATAAGCTTCTTTTTAGCATTTTCTACCACAAATTTAAAAACTTTCAAGTAGTTGAAATTAAATTTTCAAATTGGTATATACTTCTGTCTTCAATTTGTTGATTTCACTTATTATCGGATTCAAAAATCAAAATGATGAATAATTGAATGATGAAATTCGCTAACTTTTGCTGGGACAAGTTTTACGGGATCAAGCCAGTATTATTCTCAAGGTTTCGAAGTATTGTTGTCTCTTGGGTCGCGAGATTTTCGGTAATCTGAAATGATAAAGAAATACATGTTTCGGATATCGAAAGAGTAAACTCTTCTATGGGCGTTTGAGATTGTCCATGTGAATCTCTGCTTGATGTGCATGAGGTATCAACTGCCTTGGCTTTGCTGGGAATTTATAAGCGTTTGTTTCCATATGTGAATTTTAACTAATAAGTATATTCTCTTTACTTTTGGAGATTTTTGGAGGATCTCTGTTTTTATTTAGCTTTGTAATTGTTTTCTGTTTCTTTGAAATAAGGTCGGAATTTATTTTTCAATGAACTAATTTTTCTTGTTCTTTGAAGTAACTCAGTAATATTTTATATCAGAAGGTTCATTACTGGTTGTATGACCATTGCTAACGTCAGTTACCAACGTCACTTACTATTGAATTCTCAAATTCTGTTCCATCATCTCAAGTTATTTATTCAGATTCGCGGTGGTGAGAAGTGAAATTTATTGTTATTCACAACTTCAGTACCTAAGTTCGGCCGTACATGGACCACATATCTGCAGTTGAGGCAACCACAACATTGTGGCCACGTTGACTGCACTTCGCGGTTGACCCAACCACATTTTTGTGGTCGACTTGCTGTCATATAAACCGCACTTGCAGTTGAAGCAACTGACATCTATATTTTGTGGTGTCAGAGTTTAATGCCAGTTTCAATATGGATTCCGAAGAAGAAGCACTACTACTTCTTATTTTGAGGAGAAGGAGGAGACGTAGGAAGGTACGATCGTTTTGGGTACATCCACGACAACAGGAAGGAAATTTTTATATTTTGTTTGAAGGTGGTTGACAATGTTTCGTGGTGCATTTCATAAGTTCGGACTTACGTTGTCTAATATGATATAAATTGATTTGAAATCCCTGACATAATCTGTAAAGAAATTGAAAAGATTAGGTTAAAAAGCAATTTTATTAAGCAAAAAAGTGATATTACCATGAAATAACATACAAGCAACAACCGGTAAACTCCGCGAAAAAATCGAAAAAAAATTTTTAATTACTTCAGAATGTCCATTAGTTCTTTTATTATAATTTGAAATCAAAAATTGAATGCTATCAGACCAATATGAGAAAAAGTACACGACGGTGTACACGGTTGGGTACGACTGCAAGTTTGTGGTTAGTGTACGGCGGATGCCGCGATGACATCTCGACGGAGATCAGCAGCAAGTTGACTGCAGATGCCCGTTTTGACTTTTATGAACGTCCGTGTACGTGTAGTACAGGAAAATTATCAATTGTAACAAATTTGGATGTTTCAGTAAGCTTTTTGTCATATTTGTCATTTTGTCATATTTGTTGACACAACTCGCATTCGTGGATGAATGTTTGGATCGAGTTTTTCATTGAGATAAATGAGTGTTGGAATAGTCAAACAGTTGGAGAGGAGAGGAGAGGAGAGGAGAGGAGAGGAGAGGAGAGGAGAGGAGAGAAGAGGGGGGGGATTGTGGATATCCACAATCGAAACGTCGTGTAGTAGCTTGGTATCCTACACTTGGTATCCTAAAAGCGTACATGCATAAAAATCATACAAGCACAAAAATATAAACGTGTGGTGAAAACCACTAATAGCATTGAAACAAGTAAATGCACAAAACAGGAATGAATTGAAATAATTGGATACAACGAGAAGATCGTCTTGGACTGCACTGTAAAACATAGGTCTGAGGTGGCTACTGCCGGAATCCCGGATCTCAAGCAACAAACGAGTGTAAAAAAACAACCCCGAGTTTTCTTGGTGGTTACTGGAACAAATTATATGAGTAATTACTACACGCAAACACTGAATGAAAACCTTTTATTACTTTGTGAAACATGTTTTTTCTATGAGTACAAAAAGTAATTGGTGATGAATTTCTTTTGGAGGATATTTTCTAATTGATTTTTGAGAAAAATTATTTAAAAAAATATTTTTAACTTTTTCACTAGTCACTAGTATTGTAAACCTTCAACAGACGGCGCATGAATGTAAAATTCCTCTCAAACAACATAATGAAGTTTGAGGTCTTATATTCTATAGTAATACTGAGATGCAGTAAGTCTCCAACAGAGGGCGGAGAGTTGTAAAATTTGTTTCGAAGTAAAGAGAAAATTTGCAGTAATAATTTCAAAAAACAATTCGTTCTTGATGTTTTGATTTGAAGTTTCATTCAAAATATTAATGGACTAAAAATCTTTTTTCAGTGAATAATTTTATTTTTCAAATCAATCTTTTGATTTGATATGTATGTCAAGCACCTCAATTCTAATTTTTCGATTTTTTGAAATATTTGAGTAACTGAATTTTTTAAGTGTACAATTTACACAGTGTACATTGTTGAAATCCATATTTTGATTTGCTTTCAAATAATCGAATAAGATTTTAAAATGTATCTTCCGTTTCGTTCGAAACTTTTTTTTGTACTGAATCACGGGTAATTGTAAATATTTAAATATTTCATCTGTAGTACAGAATTTTGCTAACACTTATCATTATTAAAATATGTTTTTTATTTTGATTTTCTTTTGAACAACCTATCAAGGAGGTTACGTATAGCGGCATCTGCCCGCGAATAGCTCAAGCAATAATTGATAGTTACGTACAGCGCCATCTGTCCGCGAATTGATTAAGCAATAATGCCGATAATTCTGTCAACACAGATCCCGAGCTTGAGAGTTACAAACAAACATACATACAAACAAATATACATACATACAGGTGAAGCTAATATAAAGCGTGTATAAATATATTGAGAAGTGTCCAGAATAAACAATTGGATTCAGAAACCAATAATGTTCCATCCACAATCTATAGATATGTGAACTGACTTCGCAGATTTCATGTATGATTCGTTTGAGGAGGTTAGTGAGTATGACATTAGTGGTATATTGAGAATAATCTGAAATTTGATCTGAAGATGTTGAGTTCTAGACTACAAAATCTCATTTTCAGTGAATTCGAAAAATACAGTAAGTTTCTGACTCCAACAAATGGTGCATTTAAAGATAAAATACTTATGTCGGCAAGTGAAATACTTTTCTGCTCCAGGTATTTGGGTTTTTCAATTAAAATTTATATTGCCAGAGATTCGCCAATTTGGGAACTCGAGAAGTATTCAATAGATATTGTAACTATTACAACTTTACAAATTACCAATTATATTCGAGAAAAAGTTCTGATATGTGAACACAAGCAAATTTTGTGAAATATTTTGTTAATTGAAAAATCACATATCACCATCTTTTCATTATTCCACTGTACTCGTCAAATATGGTCCATTTGTGAATTTTTAGTCAATGCGTTATGAACAGAAACAGGAAAGTAAAATGACTTTCAATATTTCATGTAAGCCACATAAACGCAGATGTGGATCCACTGTAGAAGAAGGCATAAGTTGTAAATTTAGTTCTGGCAGATTTTCAAGACATCATTCCATGATGATCTTATAAAAAAAAACTCTAGCCACCGCAGAGATACCTTCAGTTCTTGAACCCCTTGTTAGTCCAGATGATGGAAAAAGTCCAGACGGGATGAGTCTAATTCCTTAGAACTTTGGGAAACCTCTGGTTTGGGACTTCATCTGCGTAGATACAGTTGCAGTTTCACACCTTGTCGCTACGTCTAATTTCAGTGGTGCAGATGCTATGATGGCAGAAAAATCAAAATTTCGGAAATACCCCACTTTACTAAGTTCCTATTGTTTCTTTCCTATTGCAATTGATACCTTTGGTGTTTTTGATTCTCATGCTTCTGAATTGTTGAAAGAAATTGGTAGAAGAATGATGAATTCTACAAGTGACAACCAAGCCAATTTAAAAAATCAGTATCGCCATTCAAAGGAGTAATGCCACATCGATACTGGGTACTATTTTGTCTACTCAAAAATCAGATGAAATATTCGTGAAACCAGAAATCAAATAAAAATTTCCTATGAACAACGCAAAATGAAGTAAGCAGATTGATCATTTCCCGATTTTCTCAGAAAATGCAGAGGAAAATGAACAAGTTCTAGAATTATCATTCTCTCACAAATTCGAGAAAACTATCATAAATCTATCTAATTCACTTTCAAGCAGTTTAACTTCAAATTCCTCATTCCGTTGGTCCAATGATGGGGAGAATCATCGCATCCGCATCGAAAGAAAATAGCAGTGGCGAACGTATCATCAACAACTACAACACAATTAGATAAGTGATACATTCCTCAGCCAAAACCATTGGGCTTGATGGGTTGAAAAATATTGGCATCACCTGTTTCATGAAGAGTGTAATCCAATGTTAATCAAATACGAGATGGTTACTGGAATATTTGAAAAAGGATGAGTATATGAAATATATCAATACTAATATTTCTAGTATGGAGGGTGCTTTAATCAAAGCTTTCGCAGAAGTTATCGCAGTCTCCTTAAAAAGTCAGATTCGGAGTTTTGCTCCTCGATTCATGGGTCATGCGCATCAAGACGCCCAGGAGTTCCTTCGATATCTTCTAGAAGGTTTACATGAGTAATAGAATTAATGAGAACCCTAAACCGATCTTAACGGAGATTAACGAAAAATTGAGCGACAGCGGAAATGCACAAGAGTCATGGCTGATTTATTTGAGTACATATAACTCTAAGATTGTAGATAATTCCGTTGGTCAATTAAAATCCACGATGAAGTGCACACACTGTGGACACTCATCTTCAACCTTCGATCCTTTTCGGAATTTGTCACTCTCCATACCTCAAAGAACTGGCCAATTGAGTTTATCACAATGCTTGAATTTTTTCACAAGAGAGGAATCTTTAGATGGACAAGGAAAACCGAAGTGTTCGAGTTGCAAGGAAAGAAGAAAATGCACATAGTTTCTATCAATCAATAAGTTTCCCATATTTTAGTTATTCATTTCAAAATATTATCTCTAACAGAAAAATTTAGAGGCAAGTTAGATATTAACAATTATGCAGCAGACAATGTGACTCCTTGTCGTTATAATCGATATGCACTTTTGAATCACAGTGGGTCCACTTATAGCGGGAATTATACAGCATTCTGCAGACATTCCAATTCTGGCACGTGGCACGAATACAATGATTCACACGAGTCACCATTTTCACCAAAATCGCTTGTGAGTGGAGATGCATACATCTGCATGCATATAAACGAGTTCGTACCTTTGAGAAAAAGTTATTTTTGGACTGTTGATTTTAATGTTTGTTTGAAGAAATAGCAGACCATGTTTGGACCCATCAACACAATATCGAGTGGTCCCAAGCTGAGATCTTACACAGAGAGGAACATTGGTTTAGGAGAATATTCAAGGAAGCTGCATACATGTTGTCCAACAATGTATTCAGCCAAGTCAGCGTAGAAATACGCAACATATGGAAACCCATCATAAAGCGAAACATGGCCAACTCCCGTCAAACGGTCATCCCCCACTGAACCAGTGAAGCGGAAAAAATGGGAAGCGGGGATAAGTGAAAGTACTCGAACGACCCATAAATAGTCATCTGTCGAAGGAATCAGTCCAGTTATCACCCGAGACGATTGTGGATACTGACAATCGAAACGTCGTGAACTAACTTGGCTTGAAATCTCTTAACTTTTTTATTTTAATCGTTATTTTCGTTTTGTATTTCTTTATTTTTTATTTTTCTGTTCAATTGTTTTATTTTTACTTGTATTTCATTTCACTTTTACTTCATTTCAGTTTTTTTGCCTAATATAATTGTTATTTACAGCTATTTATTTTTGATTCTTCTTTTTTAGTTGTTTCAGGGATTTCAAATCATTTTATATAGTAGACAATGGAAGTCCGAACAAGCGAAATTGATGTTATAGAAAATTTTTTCGAAGTTGAAAAAAATTCACAAACTCTCATAACCACATCTCAATTACGTTCATGCCATGAACCATGAACTGAAGACAAAATGAAATTCAATAAAAATTCTTTACCATTCATGTCAAATCTTTATACTTCGAGTTTTAGTGGATCTGATAATAGTTGTCTGATTGTAGTTCAAGTAAAGTCCTAGAATTCGGAAACAAATATTATGTGAGTGTGATATATGTACTGCGAGTGTATGTCTGAAAAAAATTTTTTCAACATTCCGATTCTACGAAAAAAATCCTGGAAAATCTGTTGTGTGAAAATAAAGTTGATAGGTACTTTGTTTTCAGAAAATGTTACTACACACTTACCATCCCTATGAAATGAAAAGTTTTAGTGTTACTATTTCACTTGACCATGCATTTGTCATCTTTTGAAATATCCTGCCCGATATTCCTCACTGACTACTAACTTTGTCAAAATTTGTTGCTGTTACATTTGATTTTTTGGCTCCAATACATTCGTAAAATCAGATATGTCCCAATTATGCTCCACTGAAAATGTTTGAAAAAATGTTTCGAAGATGTTTTTAAAAACACCTTCAGTGTACAATTTTTTCTTTGGTACAATCTTAGAATATTCCATAATGGAACATGCTGGATGTACTCGGAAGTTCGCAGCTGATTATGTTGTACTGTATTGTTTCCTTTATTTATTTATCATTTCACTCTTTTATTTCCTTTGTCATGTCTATAACTTACTACAAATGTTTATCACATAAATTAGTGAATGAAGAATATGAATGAGATATTATTGCAATGATTGTTGAGGAG
The DNA here is from genome assembly GCF_000500325.1 of Leptinotarsa decemlineata. Taxonomy (NCBI): domain Eukaryota; kingdom Metazoa; phylum Arthropoda; class Insecta; order Coleoptera; family Chrysomelidae; genus Leptinotarsa; species Leptinotarsa decemlineata. The sequence continues at coordinate 2,847 of NW_019294843.1, read as the reverse complement.
ACTCTATATTAATAACGATGCGAACATTTTTTATAACATTTTCCTACGAGGATTCCTGATAATTCTTATGATTTTTAGTGTCCAATAACAGTCTTTTCATTGGACATCAGAATCCATAAGAATTATCGAAAACCCTTGTAGGAAAATATTCCAAAAAATGTTCACTTCGTTAACTAGGTTTATTCTGAATCGATAGCCAAGGGTTTTTTTCAAATTACAACGTGTAATCTATAAAACGACATATCTGCTTGAATATTTTTTCCAAAAAAAACTGAAGAACTCAGCACCTGTGAAGCTAATTAAAATGTGGATATCATAAAAGTATGGCAAAATTTATATTCATTTGCTTACTTACGAAGTAATCAATTTCAATTATGGGAAGCTCTATCCTTCAATGTTTGTATTCTTAAATCATCGTTTTCATCGATTTACGCACAAAGGCTATTTTTATTTCAGAAAATATTGACATGTATTTACTTTGCACATTTGTATTCTGTACATGTTTATTTACAAACCTTATTATCATGTATCGAACCTGCGTCAATAATCTTACGATCTTTCTGGTAGCCTAAAAAGAATATAAATACAAACTCGTAAAGATCATATTCATTCAGTGAACAAATCTTGAGCTTGTCAAAATGATGAGAATTGTGATTCTGTTTTTGTGCCTAGCTGTTTCAGAAAGCAAAACATTAGTTGATTCAAGTGTCGAAATCAACATTTTTGATGACTTAGTGAAATCTTCGGACAACTTCAAAAGAAATTCTTTGAAAAATCAACCACCATTTTTGGAGAGGATTTTGAGGTCAGTTCGAACGAGAATGACATTCTAAATCCAACAATACTTCACTTGTCAATATTTGACAAATAAAATCATTTTTATTCCAATTTTTATTTTTTTATCTAGAATGCCATGGATTGTGTAAATCGCTTCATTCTTGATCATGTAACATGGAAATATTACAACTTTGAGTCTTATGACTTCACAGTCATTTCAAGAATTATTTCACAGTCGCAATTATGATGGAAAGATGTTGGCTCGTCGGATTTTTGTAAAAGATCATTTGATAATCGATGCCACACACTTTCACTTTATTTTCTCTATTTTTCTGAATAATTGCAAGAAACAATCATACCTAATAACAAATAAATAATATGTATTCGGTATACTTATGCACTAAGTCCTGTTATTCTAGTTATCCCTGACAAACAATTGAAGCTGTTGCTAGGACTACCTAAACAAATAGGCTAATGAATATGCTGTCACATTTAAAATTTAATTTGTTGTGTAGTTTATAATAAGATATGGCAAATTATACTAGAAAGGAGAAAATTAACATGTTGCTCGAATTTATGCTCAGAGGTTCCCTAATCGTCGCCATCCCATTCGGTATTATTTTCCAAAACTGAAAAGAAAAATGCGGAATGCCAATAACTTCATCGTCAGTGAAGAAAAAGAAATAGACGTGTTGGCCTATGTTAAAGTGAATTGTACGGCGTCAATTCGCCAAATTGTTTCTGAGTGTGATAAGTTATTCTTCCGTTTGGAGAATTCTTCACAAATATAATTATCGATCATTCAAGTACCAACTACACCAACATTCTACGATAACGATCACAACCGAAGATTGACTTATTGCAACTGGTTTTTGATTAAATACAGAGAAGATGTACGTTTTCCATTTAAAATTATTTATTCAGATGAAATCCGATTCACCAACTTGGGTATGTTCAATAGAAATAATAAAAGGTACTGGTCTCAAACAAATTTACATCTGATGCAAGAAGGAAATTTTCAAGAGCTGTTTGGTTTCAATTGCTGGATGGGTACTATCGGAGGAAACGTTTTGACGCCAATAATTTTCGACGAACAACTGTCTGCGGAAAGATATCTACAGTTCCCTAGAAATCAAATTAATGATTTCATTGAAGATATGCCACTGGCTAACCAAGTTAATATCTATTTTCAACAAGATATTGTGCCACCTCCTAATTCTCAAGTCGTGAGAGAACATCTGAATGACATTGGCGTGAAGTTATCCACAGATTTCTGGCCACACATGCCGACGTAGAGGAAAATAAAAATCTGTGGTTGGGATACAGAATTATTAGCACCCGTTATATTATAAATGCGTAAAGTTTGTGGGGATGGATAATTGTAATGTATGTATTTACGTTTTTTACTTTTTCACGCCTAAACAGATCAAGGAATTCAAAAGTAAGTTGGTATATAGATAGATCATGACCTGGAATAACACATAGGGTAGGTTCCCATGGTAAGGCGGGTAAAACAGCGGGTAAACAGCGGGTGAAACAGCGGGAAACAGCTAAAATTTTATAAGAGGGTACCTATTGATTGACTGACACCCTTCTATTAACGTACAGCCGAAGCTATTGAACCTAGAATCTTGAAATATGCAAGTAGGTTCTTTGTATAGCGTGAATGAGCATCAAGGAAGGGAATTTCGTCAGTTTTGAAGTTGGAAACCTGAAGTTTCAAATTTTCTCAGTTTTGAAGTTGGAGACCTGAAGTTTTCGGTCAATAAAAAAATATTGTAACTATTTGTTCTACGCAGCTAGTAATTTATATTTTTTACAGTAACGAAAAATATATGTTGCATCGAAGTTAACCTTATCGTGATAACTTTTAAACGAATCATCCAAATTACTTAGTATAGAAAACAAAGTTCATCTATATTAAATACTTAAAACGACAATGGGGAATGTATCTCAATTTGGGTTATTACAGCAAATGCAAGTTTGAACAAAATAAAGTTGAGTTCGATTCATGAGTTTTTCAAATTCACTTCGAAAAGTATTCAAATTGATGTTTCAAATGTTGGGTTT
>NW_019294842.1:0-22060 GCF_000500325.1 Leptinotarsa decemlineata | reverse complement strand
ATATTTTGAATTTCGTCCTCTTCATATTCATCAAGTTCCAACTTCCGCTTCAGTTTCATAATGTCAGCTCCAGTTTTTAACACTTCTGTGGTATATAATTTTATAATTTGGAACGAAGTCCAACATAATCAGTCATTGGCACTCCGTTGTTCTCATTCTACATCATGCCTAGGACTTTCTTGTTGACTTGAGGAATGTTGTATTTATTATTGTCGGTATAGTCTGATGTATCGAAAAATTCATGACAATCCTCCTTCATAATTGCATAAGGGTCCTGATGCAACTCGTAAATGAGAGAATCCGTATCAGTATACATAACGGTGCAGTCCTCTCCAAAACGTTCAGTCATATCCAGTATAAACTGTCCCACATAGATCGGTTTATTGAGCCAAATTTGCAATTTCCTCAATTCCACAGCCATCAGATTCTCATTGAATATCGTGCAATTTTTTTATTCTGATTTAGCAGTATAGGCCTCGGCTCCGTAGCGATCATTCCATTTGGTGAGGAGTTGAATGTTGACCTTTTTTTCTAATATTCTCCATCGTTTTACCTACAAAAAAGTTATTTATGAGAACACAATTCATATTTCTATCAAATAAACTGACCATTCATTAGCTTGAACAGGTTTTTCTCAAACTCATTCTTCGCTGCCTTCCGTAAATTAGTATTCAAATCTATATATGGTTTTAACCATGGAGACTGTTTGAATTCCAAAACACGATGCACTTTTGACATGATCAATCCATGTTTCAATGCTTGCTTCAGAGCTCTGTAATGTATAATATATTTCTCTTTCGGTTGTGAAGTAGCCATCAACTTTGAAAGCTGTTTAGCTTCTACTGGAGATTTTCTCGTCTCATGACATATATGTTCCGGGCAAAATGGTAGATCTTTATGTTTGTCATGCAAATGCTGGGGATATTCCAAGTCCACTTCCAGAATGTATCCTTTATCGTCATCATCAGGAATTTGAGTGATATCTGTGTTGGAATCTGTTCACTCAAAGCCTCCATATGGAAGATATTGGCTCATTGCCCACCCATACTGATTGTTAACATCAAAATACATCAAATAGGATTCAGAATTCGCAGAATTGTAGTTAGGCATATACTTGTTATTTGCATTTTCGAGCAAACTTTTCTGAGCCCACCTCGTATTCCACGCTCAACATCGATAAGAAGTTCCTGTTTCTGCTTTGTATATTCCAACATTGCGTCCCATGTGAAACCCGGTAAAGTGAAATAATGTGCAGGATCGAATTTATGTGAGTTGAGGATGCAGGTTCTGAACATTTCAAAAACATCAGAAAGCAGGAGAATATCGGTCTTCATATATAAGTTCACATAATCACCTAGATTTTGACAGTCGAAGGTGGTCCATACATCCTGAGCTCGTTGATAAAAACGTCGGGGGCAGGGCTTATTTTCCAGTTTATTATAAATCTTATCCTGGTTCATCAAATCGACTAAACGAATCTAATAATTATATGGCATAAATCCTTTCATCGTTGGAAGTTTGAAGTGTTCCATAGGCACATTGGCAAACTGCGACTTTAGATTGGGGAACTCTGGAAGATATGATGCCAGTTTATCTAATGAAGAAGACATAAAACGGAACGAGTCGATAAATCTGAATTGGTGTATCGTCAACGTGTTTTGTAAAGCAAATATAATTTTCTTTGGTAATCGGTAGTAGATCAACCTTTCCAGCCATTCTTGTAGCGACGTCTCTAAAGTTGAAGTGTGCGTCATATCCACTCAAGTTGTGAAAAACAACAGGAATAGTATGAGAGTCTTCGAAGTTGATGTTGCATCCTTCATGAGCAGCCCCCCGAAAATTATTTCCAGGTATCAGGTGATTATGATCTCGAACTTTCTTATCTTCGGGAGTGAAGGGCTCTTCGCAGATGTGACAGTGTGTAGCTCTTCGAAACTCAACTTCTTGCTCTGTAGTCATATCGATGTCGAATGGACACCAAAACACTGTAGTCATATCTTTACTAGTTGTCTCATCTTATCAGCGAACCATTGTATACAACTCTCTCCACGATATGCCCTATTGAAGGATAGAGTGTCATCGTATGAGCACTTCAAATAGTAACCCACAGCTGCCGGAATATGATGTTGAAGTTTTTTAAAATCATCAGTAGGCTTCAGAATAGATTCCAAGTCGGCGTATACGATGACTGGAGCCTTTCCTTTATTTTTATGGTTTTTGAACTTGACAATGTTTTTTTCCTCCTCAGGCATCTTGATGGCTGTTTCATTAATTCTCTGGCAATCGTCAGTATGTTTCTCCAATTTCTCTTGGGATCGAAAGTAATGTAGGCAGCGATCACAAAAGTACTTTTGACATTCGTCTCTACGTGAATGCAGTCTTGATAAGTTTTTGATCCATACAAAATGGTGTTTAGCAGGATCATTATCATCTTGTATGAGGAGTAGATTGAGGTGTTTGTCTTTTTATCTTTAGCTAGTTAAGATGAACATATTTCGTAGTTGTCATAGATTTTTTTTCGAAATTCGTGTGGACTCGACCGCTAAAATCGAAAACAGGAGTCGAGCGCACGTCAACACAGCGCTGAGCGACTCACATAACGCACTGAACAGGGATGACCCCAGATTCCGAGAGAGGGACAAATACAGAAGACCAACAAAACAGAACCAAAGACCACTCCCGAGAGTCGCTGCCAGGCGGCTCCGATGAGTATAACCCTCTCACTCCTGTAGGGACACATATGTTCCAACAGTTGTTCATAAATTTCTAAAACGGGATCCTCATATTGAAAACACGCTGGGACACATCAGTGATTCATGTTGTTGCGTAAATATCCTGCGATGTGGCAACCTCGGCAAATAAAACGACGACCAGTCGAGCACGTTCTGCGAGTCTGTTTACATGTAAACTAGCGTCCAACTTACTATTATTTACATTTACTGTAGTTTATTTTCATTATTTTGTGCTGATTTGTTGAAATTCGGTAACGCAAAGCGCATAGGTAACTAATTTTACAAAATTTTGAATCAAATGATGGTTTAGAGTGTTTTATCGCATGTATTATCTCTGAGTTATATATGTTCCAACAGGTACTTATACTGGGACATATGTATCCCATTGGGTTAGTATGCACTCCTAACCTCTTCTTATATTGCAGCATGAGTGCCAGAAGAAAAGCCCTCACAGAGGACGAACGAACTAGCATACTTTGTTGAAAACTTGGATGAGATAGAGAGTGAGGAAGATTCGGATCGCCCCGAGCCATATGGTAGTGACGACAGTGTGCAAGATAGAAATTTTTCTCCATCATTTGGGTCAGAAGAGAGTGAAAGTGACTCTTTTGATGACGACAACGAAGACATACAGATTCCGAATGCTGCCGCAGACACTGAAGATAATCAACAGATACCCAATGGGAATATCGGGTGGACTACAGTTAACAACAATTTTGTTCCTAGGAAAACTATACCGCCTACAGTATAACCAATTATCCAGTGTGGTCTAAATCGTAGCAGTACGGAATTAGATTGNATTATAATAAAAATAAATAACGACATTTTTTTGTTATTTAACCCACTTTTACACATTTTTGCCAAATTTCAATAAAAAACCATTATGAAATCAAATCCGTATTGAAAGGGATAAAAATATCTCAACGAGACTTCAAACTGATCTCATTTTCAGATTCACTGAGAACTAAAACTTGCTCGCGACTAAAAAGACACTCGTCCCCGGTTAGTTTTTGGGGACCCCATGCAATAATTCAGTTAGGAAAGTCATGATAAAACAATTCAACAGATCAGAAAGTAGAAGCACCTAGAGGCCGACTTTCAACTAAAGAAGGTCAGATGTCAATCTTGCTGAAGTGCCCATCAGTAAGTCGAGAACCGCTCCGGAGGAGCGAGGGTAAATGGACGAGATGGGATGTTCTGCACACATTCACCGTGTGGGGAAGATTTCAACTCAGGGCACTCAACCCGGGAGGGGCATGGGGGGACGCGGCGATTGTGATGTGGCAGTCTCCATCACGGTCCTGAAATCGTCATCCTGTATTACTGTAAGTCGACCATTCTGAGGGTCATCTTTGAGACTAAAATCTCCGTGAAGAAATATCCCAAACCAAAGTCAAACATTGCGTTCATTGACAGTGTCATTACCAAATGCTTAGTTGGTTTTTCGGTCTGTTTTAGCAGCGCTTTGGTTCAATTTGAATCCATAAAAAAATTGGCTGAACGACATCTCAATAAGCTGGAAAGGGGCAAAACATTGAGATCTGTAAGAAAAAATTCAGTGTATAGAGTACAAAATTCTCCATCGATATGTATATATCACGACGAAGTGAAATGAATATTTATTGATACATGGAGCTACAAAAACACATGAGATTGAGCATTTCATTAGTTCGGACTGTCATTGTCTAATATGATTTGAAATCACTGAAGAGATCTATAAAAAAATAAAAAGATTACCTAAAATATAACAATTATATATTGTTCAGTGATGTGTCAAGCAGAGTAGACGTATATTCGAGAGCTCCTATTCTAAATTTCAAATATTAGATTGTGAAGAGAGAATTCAGAGTCAAAAAAAGTGTAAGTTTTGTTATAAGTTCCATTTCCTACCTGTGAGAAAAAGTTCTACCCACTGAAAAAAAAAACATAGTATTAACACGCGAGCAAGGTGAAGAATCAAAAGCAGCTGTGAACACTGCAATGAAAAAACTATGGACTGACGAGATATTCATAAAAAGCATCACTGATAAAGTGGCAAATTGTGTTTTGCTGAACGTAAACAAAAAATTGCTGGAATACGAACAGAGATTAAAGGTAGAAAATCATATGGAAAACCAAAACAAACAACACGATTCCGTAATAGCAAAAATGGAATCATCATTCACCAACTTACAGGGTGAATACGATAAACTTGCCAGAGAAGTTGATCAATATGATCAACAATCAAGAAAGAAGAACATTGGTGTCTTCAACATAAAAGAAGAAGCTCACGAAAACACTGAACAAAAAGTGAGTGATACAATTAATTAAGCAATGGGAATAAATCTAACTGATGAGGATATTCGAACATGCTATGGAGTTGGAAAAATAAGTGTTGGAAAAAACAGAAGTATATTCTTGAAATTAACAAATTACGAAATGAAACAACACATCTACATCAATAAAAAAATGTTGAAAGGAACGGGAATTGTGATGAAGGAAGATCTTACACCATCAAGAATGGCCCTAATGGACGAAGCGATAAAAAGAACAGACTTCAGAAGTGTTTGGTCAGAAAACGGAAAAATAATAATCAAAATAAATAATAAGATCAAAATATTGAAATGTCGAAAAGACTTGAAAGCAATATGACCAGTTACAATGATTACTATTAGTTTTCAAAGGTTGTAATATAAATATTTCTATACTTTTAGTTCTTGTAATTAATCTATTTGAATTAAATCAAAATCCTTTTATAACTATCCTGTTGTAAGAAACTTTTCTAGGAATAGGAGTCTTATGGAAAGTTACATCTAAATCAATTTTTGAACATGTTGAACCAAGGCCTTAGAATGTGTAGAAGATATAACTCTTAAAAACTCAAGCGACAAACATTTCAACATAATACATTTCAATATAAGGAGTGTAAATAAGAACTTTGAGGACCTATTAGTGTATATTGAACTAGAGAAATGAAAAATTGATATCATAATTCTATCTGAAACATGGCACGTGGATAAGGTGAGTGACTTTGAAATACCAAATTTTCAAATTAATTATAATAATTCAAAATTCAATCAAAACGATGGTGTCTTGGTCTATTCAAAAAGTTATCTTGCAGCTGAAGTTACTATCATTCCCATAACCGATATCAACTTACTCAATCTCTCTATAAATAGTGATATTGAACATTGTTCAATACCTGGGCTGAAAAGTAATTTGCCTTATTGCATTCACCGTTTTTTTCAGTTAGTAATAACCTTAAAAAAACTGTTGAATTCTCACGTCAAGTCAAACTGTCAGACTGAAAGAAATACGATGGAATTGGCCAATACTCAATGGAAATCCATAAATAACTTATTCAAAAAACACTTTATTGTGAGATTTCCACTAAACGATTTTACAAAAACGCAATACGTTTTTGCCATACAATGGCTTCTTCAGGTGTGTCTTTACTAACTGATTCTACATATTCAATGCTAAATATACCTTTCTCTTAAATTTGAAGTACCTGATTTTTACTTAAGTTTGTCATGAAGTGAATTACCTGAGCTCATGTTCCAGTTTCAACATTTGAAAACATATTCAGCAGCAGGAAGTTATTCAATTTCAATTGATCTTTCAGTAAATTACCCGAATTCCTGAATCTACTGATTTTTGAACATTCTAGAAGATTGAGTTTCAAACTTTTCTCTTCTAAATGTAACCATCATAATCATGACTGAACTTATGTCCTTCTGCTGAAAGGTGGTTTGCAAATGTGGAATTGATCGTGGAATTGATCCTTTTATTCACAAAACTACTTCTATCCGACACCGAAATGTTGTCTTTATTGTTTTTAATGAATTTTCTCACACTATTATTTGTTCTGTGAGCAATATCACTGGGAAATATTATTGGTTGGTTCACCCAAATATGACAATGATAACTGACGATATCGCATCTTATTTGGGTAGACCAGGTCCACGGCTTGCTTTTGTAGATTTTTGGAAAGATGATGTCTATAATATCTACCTTTTAACCGTTGTTAACCGCGATTTGTTTGATCAATCAATAAGTTGCTGCATTCAAGAGTATGATTATTGAATATTCCACTGCCTGAGAGTTATTTCCAGAGAGAGCTGAGTTTGATCAAACAAATTGCAAATAACAACGGTCATAAGGTATATATTGTGACAAATTTACGAATCTACTATCTTGAACAAATTTATTTCCAACAATATTTCACTAATCACAAACTAATTCATTTATTTATTACAACACTTACGCAACTTACGTTTAAATTATTTCCACTATTTGAATTTCTTATTAAGCCGCTAGATTCACTTTCTGAACTGTCCTCTTGGGTCGAGAAGACGTGCTTATATCGGTAACGATCCTTTCTAAAAATATGTAGTCGGTTCGGTCCTAGAATTTTACCGGAAATTCCCGACTACATTCTGTCGCGGTGATGTATTTGTTCGCTGAGTCGGCCGGCATATCACTCAGGGGCGGCTTCATATTTGTTACAATATTATAGACTCCATTCTTTTCAAAAAACTACAAAAGCAAGCCATGGACCTGGTCTACCCAAATTCAAGATGCGATAACATCAGATATAGGACATTGTCATATATAGCTGAACCAACCAATGAAGAAAGAATGCGAAAACGTAGTCAACAGAACGGATAATAGTCTAGGTGAATTTATTAAAAACAATAAAGACAAAACTTTGGTATCGGATAAATCAGGCGTATATAAGCTGACTTGCGGCTCTTTCCCAAAACTGTATATTGGTCATACATGGAGAACATTTTCCCGAAGAATCAAAGACGATAGAAGTAGTTTTGTAAATAGAAGAACCAATTTCACATTTGCAAACCACATTTTAGCAGAAGGACATGAAGGACATGTAGAAGAGAAGAGTTGGAAACTCAATCTTCAAGAACGTTTAGAAAACAATAGATTCAGGAATATAGGTAATTCACTGAGTGATCAATTAGAATTGAATAACTCCCCGTTACTGACTATTTTTTCAAATGTGGAAACTGGGACATGAGCTAAGGTTATTTAATTCATATCAAACTTAGGTAAAAATCATGTACTTGAAATTGTAGAATAAGGTATATTTATTATCAAACATGTAAAATTTTTTAGAAAGGACACGTTCAAAGAAGTCATTGTATGGCGACACACGTGTTGTGTTTTTGAAAAATCGTTCGGTGGAAATCTCACAATAAAGTGTTTTTTGAATACGTTAGAAATGAAAGAAACAAAAACAGAAGATAATTCAATAATCCCTAACAAACTCGATATTGCTTATGTTTTCGTTAATCATTAATCAACCATGGGTGAAAGCATGGGTCAAAAAATCAGGCAAGAGGCACAGTAGGTAATAACTCAAAATGTGAATACTGTGTGTGATAGTATTTTCCTAACAGCATGTGATGAGGCTGAAATATTGAATTTATAATTGAAGAACTGAAGACAAACACTACACCTGGGTATGATGTATGATGGAATTTCTGTGAAAGTAATCAAAACATTATCTCAACATATAGCGAAACCTTTATGTATTTTGATGAACGCTATTTTTGCCACCGGCATATGCCTCTCGAACTTCAAAATAACAATTGTTAAACCTGTAATTAACCTGAGGCATTATCATGCCTCAAGATTCGAATTGTAACAATAGAAATTAACAATGCTTGTTCATCAGCACATAAAGTAATTCCGAATAAAAGATTCCCGCAACTGTCAGGCGTTGAAACCAATGGTAAGATTATTCGAGTATTTTCTCGCTGACAGGCGATGCCGCTGCGGAGTAGGACAAGAACTCTCAACGACGCGATTACTGGAAGCAGGGGTCTCACAAGGTGCAGTTCTTTCGCCACACTTCGGAATATACAGCAGACGTGCGTAAGCCTGAGAACAACTTTAACAATTTAGCGCTCTACGCGGACGACTTAGCCCTGGTGGCGAGATCAACAAGCCAAGCACACGTCTTTTGATACTTGCAGCAGAAGGCAGATAGATTAGAGGAATGGGCCACCCTGTGGAAGATTAGTATAAACTTTGACAAGAGTCAGGCAAAACTGTTCACCCAGAGGAGGGTACACATGAAAGGAAATGTCATCTTCACCGGACAAGAGATTCCGTGGACCAACGAAGCTAGATATTTGGGGGTCAACCTAGACAAAGGATTAACGTTCAGGTCTCACGTACGGCAGAAAATAGAAATAGCGAGATCTGCCCGACAAAACCTATTGACAATAATAGGTCAAAGAAGCAACATTGGACTGAAAATGAAGCTGTTGATGATAAAGACCTTAATTCTACCGATAATCCTGTATGCCTGCATTGCCTGGGGCCAGTATGCAGCAACATACAGAAGACAGATCCAGTCGTTAATGACGCGTGCGTGCCGCCGTGAACGCTTCAAGATATGTACCGAATAGCTATATATTCCGGGATCTAGACCTGAACATACATTACGTGGACGCATACATGAAGAAACACGCAGAGGACACTCTCGACAGAATTCGAGCGCACGTCAACACAGCGCTGAGCGACTCACATAACGCACTGAACAGGGATGACCCCAGATTCCGAGAGAGGGACAAATACAGAAGACCAACTAGATATAAGAAACACTTAGCACATTTAAAATATGGAAGACTTAAAAAGTCAGCAGTCGCCCATCATAATAATATGATGGTGGGCCAATATCTATAGCAGGGGTTGGCAAGTAGTTTTAGGTAGGGTCCGGACACTGTGGAAAAATTTCAATGAGGTCCAGAAAAAAGCAACTGATAGAAATTAAGTGTAACCTATGTATTATTTAAGTTTCTAATCAAATTCTGAATTATATAACAAGGCCTAAAATTATTGTGAGAAACTACTTCTACGGCTTGACCAATTTTTCATAGTTTGGTTCTCGAGAGGAACGACAAATTTGAAGTTTGTTTTCTAGGTGGACGTCCGTTAATCTCGAACGATTTTTGTTTTTCAAAAAATTCATCTTTGAGATAAATGTTTCACATACGTATGTCAAGCCAAACAGAGTGTTTCTTGTAATTTCCATGTTTTTCTGGCACACGTTTGGTCCAAAATTATTCAGTGGATACCGTTTTATATGTTTGCAAAGACATATCATCTTGCGAATCGATTATCTCTATTTGAAGTGATGGCTTTGACAGTTCGAACAACTTGGTAGCCACATCTGTCCATTATGCCGCTACATCAACTTCAAGTGACGATTTAAGAAACGGAGATAGCTTGCCCATCTCTCCAATGTCTTGGAATGTTGTAGCAAATTCGTTTCTAAGATCGGCCAGAAACACTGCAATGTTTCTGATTCCTAAAAGTAATGGGTTGCTACGAATGAAAACTGAATTCTGAATGCATTTCGAAGGTACATTATGGAAATGCCTCTGTTGGAATTTTTCAAAGAATGGAATGAAATAGACTCAGAAAAGAGAGCAGAGGAAAAATTTACTGAAAGTCTCAATATGCAATCCTTCACCGACGAATTCTCTATTGCTTCTTGAATCAAAATAGTAAGTCACGCAACTCATTAACCGCCAAGTTATGAATGAGGGGTTGATTGAAAACAAAAAAATTACATTATTGGATTCATTAGGTCCTACTGAAAGTTCTTCCATGAAAAAAAACATTCATACAGGGTGCGTTTTCGATACAATGGCCTAATCCGGTAGAAAATATTTCAAATTTGAAAATGTATAAGTTTTACAATGAGTACAAAGTATATATTATGAAATGAAACGAAACAGTTAGACTGTAAGTGGACTTCGCATTTTTCATACATGAAAACTGTCTGACTTTTACACTGCCTGCAGTTCTTTCGATCCTTTTCCGGATGACCAGAAATGACTTGTCCAACTCTGTCTCTTCTGATTACATTTGGTAACTCAGTACGATCCGAAATCATCCCCCACTACCTTGGTGGAATTCCGAGTGCAACCAAGCTATCAAGCAGACCAAGAAAGCATTGAATACCTATAAAAGACACAGAACACCTCAAAACCAAATAGAATTCAAAAGGCTGAGAGCAAGATCTAGGTATATAATAAAAAAAAGCAGACTCGAGTCATGGAAAAAATTTGTGTCTGGAATCAATAATACAACCCCTATAGGAGATGTCTGGAATATGATCAAGAAAGTTTCAGGAAAATATATTCACAATCCCATAAGTAACTTAAAAANTGGGACTGATAGTCGACCAAAATCATAATTGACCATACTCTCTCACAATATGATGAAAGTCAGATGAACCACGGAATAATCAATGTAGAATTTCATCGTCTTCTAGAACAATATACAGACTTCAACTTTCTCTACACAGATGCATCCAAAACTATTGACGGAGTCGGATCAGCTTTCATTATCGCAGGTTTTCAATCTTCGTACAAACTACCAAGAGAGAGCACGGTATTCACTGGAGAAACATACGCTATATGGAAAGCCTTGAAGTACATAAATATTTAAAAAATTGGAAAATGTCTCATCATTACAGATTCCATGAGTGCTCTTCTGGCAATGAATCAATCAAACACCCAAAATCCCATTATACTTTCCATAAAACAAGAGCTTCATGTACTCAAACAAAGGCAAGCAGTAATCAGATTCATGTGGGTCCCATCTCATGTGGGCATCCCAGGCAATGAAAGAGCAGATCAACTGGCGAAAGCAGCCATCTCAAATCCATTGACTTATACTGAACTCAAAATAAATCACATTGACCTGAAATCTTTCTACAAACAAGAAATCATCAACAATTGGCAACATCAGTGGTACAATTCCACCTCTAAGCTAGCAGAAGTAAAAACATCAGTACTCCCATGGAAAAATATTCCCAAAAACAGAAGACACCACGTTATCCTGACTCGTTTGCAACTGAGACATACCCGCTTAACACATGAATACATCATAACAGGTGGTGACAAACCAAGATGTGAAGTGTGTGGAACAGACCTGAGTATAAAACACATTCTAAAAGAATGCGTGCTATATCACATCGACAGACTTACTCATCGCCTCCCACAAACAATGAAAGACATACTTGGTGAAAATTATGACATTGAACAATTGATAGCTTTCCTCAAAGATATACACATTTTACGACATATATGAATCAATTTTAAATATCATATACTAAGCATTTGTATTATGCCGTTGCTAATAACCCTAGCGGTTGATGCAACTTGATTTGATTATTATTTCAGATTCATCATTAGCATTTTGTGTGATTTATTCAGTTTTTATGAGGGTGCGTAATTTTGTATGACTTCCAAATATTCACAATGACGCTATCTACACTATTTATGAATAAAGGCCACCACCACACATTTTTGCGCACTCTAACGCGATAATTCGCGATTCTATTGTCATGGAGATCAACACCGCGAATTTATTTATTGCATTCGTTCATCACCAATGATTGCGCTATATTTATTTTTTTTAACACGCTTTTATTAGCTCTACCTGTATGTATATATGTTTGTTTGTATATCTTGACTAAATGAGGCAGGCATTCGCGGTCCAGCATTGAACATTTTAAAAAACTATTTGAAACACAGATATCAGAGAGTAAAAATTGATCACATTTGCAGCACACCACTTGAAATAACAACAGGTGTACCGCAAGGAACAGTTCTAGGCCCAATTCGTTTCTTTGTTTATATCTACTCGATAGCAAAAATTAAAGATTTCCGAGGACATCTTGTTTCATACGCTGATGATACGGAAATTTTGTTTACTGATAATAACTGGGATAATCTATTCAATAAAGCTGAAAAGGATCTTATAAAAATTTCACAATGGCTAAATTATAGCCAGTCGTCTCTGAATACGTCTAAAAGTAAATTTATAATATTTTCTAGAAATATCGACCCTCAACCAAACAGAAATAATATTATGCTTCATAAGAAAACATGCACTCAACCAAATTGTAACTGTCCATCTATTCAAAAAACCAGAGAAATAAAATATCTTGGCGTAATTGTCAATCAACACCTCAAATGGAACGCGCATACCAAATATGTAAACAATAGAGCTAGGCAAATAATTCGAAAATTTCATATACTTAGGTACATTTTCCATTCCAAGAATTGCATCTACCGGATACCCTGCAAATGCGAAGAATCATACATCGGTGAAACTAAGAGGCCATTGAAAGTTCGCATTGCCGAGCACAAGAAACACACACATCGAGAAGAAAGCAGCAAATCAGGAATAACAGGGCATGTGTGGAGTCATCAACATAACATCAAGTGGTCTCGAACTGAAATCATCCATAAGGAGAAACACTGGTTTAGAAGCCGCATATACGTTGTACAGAAACGCATGTAGCCAAGCTAGCGTAGAGATGCGCAACATATGGAAACCTATAATCAAGCAGAACACGACCAACTTCCGCCAAACCGTCAGATCCTGCTAAAACCGATGAAGCGGAGAGAGGGAAGAGGGGCTAGGTGAAAGCCATCTAGATGTTACATGAAAATCAATACGAAATTATGATTTTTCACATCAGTTGATACGTCAAGAAGAGTACTTTGATCACGCCACTGAAGATGACTGCGGCAGATGACCGTGTTAGGAATCACACGTTAAAAGGTGAGACCTCGTTAGTCCTTAGCTCGCACAAGTTTCTCAACTTTTGAGAGTTGTCGTTCGTATGGGGGGGGACAGTTGATTAACGGAAAAACAGATTTTGAACAGATTTTTGAACAGTTGCAGTTGAAATGTTTGAAGATTATAGCCAAAGAAGACCACGGCAAAACCTGGAAACCAACCAAAAAATCAATTTGAATTGTTTGGGGTGAGTAATAATTGTAATGTGCTCGAAATGATCCACGGCAAGTAATCTATTTTTTAGAGGATCAATATCGTTTTCATCTAAATAATTTTCCAATTACTGTTGACCACTATTTTGCACATTAATAATAGGCACCAAATTCTCAGAAATATAATTGCATTAAAACTAAAACATTGTTGTCGAAGTTGTGATTTTACATTGTATCATTATTTTTCCTCATCTGTTTAGTATAATCTTCGTACGCCACTGCAAGAGAGATTGGGGCAGAACGTCAGACATTTCTGAGAATTCAATGCCTACTATTTTGAAATTGTAGCATAACAAGCTATCCACAAAATACCTATGAAAGTGGATGTTTTTGTAATATCGTGAAGAGATTGGATCATAGACGTATATGTAGTGTATTCCAATCTGTCTATTTCATAAATATGTTGGGTTAAGTATAGTTATTGTTTCACTGAAATTTGAATAGGAGAAAAACATCGAGGAAATTGGAAGCTTTTTCCATAGCTCTCAAGTTAACTTGACCGTCGGGAATATGATCGATTGTCAGTAGAATAGGAACACCGGAACAATCATTTTAGGGCCGCCTAACAAAGATGTCGAATAAATAGAAATCGGAGATAACTGAAGAGATATGGTTCCATTAGCATAAAACGATCATATGATAACACAGGCGTTATTTCATATATTATCACATGCTTTCTGAATGTTAAAGATCACTACTTTCATCATCTGAAATTATCAGCCGATTTGTAGCCTAGAAAATAGTAAGAAAATAATATGGAAATAGTCGAACGAATTGCAAGAATTTGCATGTAAATGAATTACGGCAATGCACCAAAATGGAACTGAATTCATTATACAGGCAATGTGGTAACATTGCTATATTTCAAACTACAACAGTTTCGAAGACGATTAAAGGGAAAAAAGGGAACTGTCATCGAGAACAATGGTCGAAGAAAATTCACGGGGACTCTCGCCCTTCTCGAGTTATACGGGGAAAACAAAAAATGCTGTCAGAGCTTCTGATAGAGGACATTGTACATCTCTAGTACTTCTTGACTTCAGCAGAGCCTTTGACACTATAAACCACGATTCATTGATGTTAATTTTACATCACGTTGGTCTGTCAACTTCAGCTATCACCTTGCTTGCCAATCATTTCAATGGAAGAAATCAAAGAGTTACGTTTGATGGAACTTTTTCATCTTCCCTATCTCTTCAGCGCGGAGTGCCACAAAGCTCTATACCTGGGCCGATCCTGTTTGCTCTTCACTCCTCCAATCTCATCAAAAATTTGAATCAAGCAAGGTGAACTTCTATCCGAATGACACCCAAATCTATTATAGTTTCCCCCCTCTAGATGTAAATGATTCTTGCATGATACTCAATAAAGACTTAAATAATTTTTATAGGGCTGCAACAGAACACTTTTTACTCCTGAACTCTCAAAAATTTAATGTTCTATCATTTGGACCAAAGTCCAAACGATCCGATATTTCAGAGTACCCAAACATATCAATCAATGGCGTGCATATTGAGTTGGTGGAAGAAGCGAAAAATTTTGGAGTCATCCTTGACCACACTCTTAGATTCGAAAAATACTTGAATATCTTGATACGACGTGCATATCCTTCTTTAAATTTGATATATGGAGTTAGGCAGTATCTTCCACTGAAATTGAAATTTGTATTATGTGAAGCACTAGTTTTATCACATCTTAACTATGCTAACACAGTCTATGGACCACATTTGAGAGAGCAGCATAAACGTGAAATTAAAAAAGTACGAAACTCGTGTTTGAGACCTGTTTATGGAATGAGACGTTCTCAGAGCTCTCATAAGCTCAAAGATGCCTATTGGTTGAATATGAATAATAAAAATAAAAAATAATAAAAAAATCTTGNTCAATACACGTCAATGATATGATTTTAGAACATCATATCGTGTTGCTCCTACTTCTGTAAACTTACTTGTCGTAGTGTAGACAAATTTGTCTATTTTTCTTTGTTTTTGTTTAATTTAAAGAAAATTCAATAGAGAGGTATTTTTCAGGGTTGAGTTGAAGAACATTTCAGTTGTTGAATTTATTCAGGAACTGAACTGAACTTCGCCCTTTATTTGAAAAAAAAATGTTGTTGATGTATTTCCTCAATCTTGTTTTCTTATATATTTTTTGAGAATGATGAAGACGATTATTATCATTATGAAAATAGAAATGAAAATTCCTATGTTTTTCATCACTTTTAATTGTAACTAACGTTACTGCAGTTTCGTTCTATATGGACATTCTCAAACTAAAACAATAAACTGAAAGTGGTAAAAAACATAGAAATTTTCATTCCTCTTTTCATTATGATCTCTTACCACGTAGTAACGGCTACATCCATCAATTTATTACTATTATTATTATTAATTCAATGCCACAAACACCCAGACATCGATTTTCTCCAGAAAGATAATTGTCTCTGAACTGCATATATTAATGTCAGGTCAGACAATTCCACTTTCTGCTCCGATAAGTTTGTTGGTGAATGAAATGGGCAGCAATATGGCACAGTAATGTCGCTGGAATTGTAAAAGCCGCCTCTCAAAAGCTTGGAACACTGTTCCCAACCAGAAAACTGTACCCACTTCAACAACTTTTGATGCTTCACAAATTTCAGATCAGACCTTCCATGGAGTATTATTCTCATATATGGAGCGCTGCTCCTAAGCATACCCTGAAGTTGCTAAATTCTATCCAGGAAAGAACCATCCGCCTGATTGGAGACGCGACATCACGCGCAACCTATAGTCTGGAACATTGAAGACAGGTTGGAGATTTGTATCTTTTTTATAGATACTTCCACGTGAAGTATTCAAGTGACATGGCATATTTGAATTCACCAAGAGCGGTACATATCAGAAATACGCGACGGACTGTGACTGCTCATCGTTTTGATATTCAACTCAGTAGACCTCAAACTTCACTGTTCAAGAAGTCTTCCATTCGGAGATTTGCGTTTATGTGGAATGAACTTCCTGAGAATATTTTTCCAAATGGATTGTATCTCCAGCGATTCAAATCCAATATGAATCACTATCTTCGCACAGAAACCGCTCTTAGAGCGTCTCACAGATGTTCCTGTAGTGCTTTTGTTTTGTCGTTTGGAATACAAGTATTACCTCCAGTGTAACATATTGTTCCCTCATCGCAACACCGCAACTTTTCAATTTAAACACCCCTCGATATAGAAGTTTGATAAACTATTCCAAAGATTTAACGATAGCTAGTTTGTTTGTCACAAGTGAGCTATTTATTGAACTCATTCCACGTCCTCTCGTTTTTGAATTGAATAATGAAATTCCCGAACAAGTTAGTCGTAGTTGGGTATTTCAGTAACGTTTGGAATAATCTTCATGACAATACCTCTTTAATCCATTATTCGAAAGTTCTTGGCAACTTTCTTTTGTTCTTAAACGAAAAACAAAAAGTATTGATGAGCTTTCAAATAGGGCATCGTGCCAAAATACCGCAGAAAAACGATAAATCTATAGAACGACGGAAACTTACAAATCGAGGAGTTGAAGGCAATTAATATGTACTATGTAATTCGCTACATTGATGAAAAAATGTCACAAGTTGGTGTGTTTATTACTTGGTCAAATTATTACTACGGGGACTAGGCGGCTTGGCTGTCCTTATTCATCTTCCACTGCCTGAACTACTGTGCATGCTGTTTTCGGCGAGTGCATTGGTTTGGGATGTGGGGGTTGAGCAAACCGGCCATCGGATGCCTGCTTCCACGTAGCCCCGCTGGATACAGGAATGACATAATCACTTGTGGTTCTGTTATTTCCTAACTGAGTAGCATTCCAGCGATGGCTTAATCTTAATCCTGAAGTGTGTGTATCCATGGCAAGAGGATGAATGACACTGATCCTATCAGCTGTCTCTACGGAACCTTCGACATACCGGGCGCCCTCTCGTTGTAGCATCGCCTTGTCACGATAATGCGGGGCTCTGACGTGATTGACCTCCTTTCCCTAGCTACTCGTGGGACTTTTATGGACAGAGTGAACTTAAAAATTCTTTCTGGCGCTGAGTCTACAGAGGAGATGGATGTCGAGCTCACGATTCCAACTGACCTCCTTGTAAATTTAGATCAGGAGCAAGAGCTTGTCAACTCTCCAACTCCTAGTTCAATAACTGAACTCAAAAAAAAGGTTTGGTGGTGCAGCTAGGAAACGACTATTTCGTCTCCTCAAGAACGGGGTACCTTATGAAACTGCCTTGCACCAAATTCTTGAGCGGCGTACGCAGAATCTGTCTCAGGTGGAGGAACAAATCCCCCATGAGCAGGTTGGCAAACATTTGCGCTGAAATGATGATTCACTATGAAAAGAGGCGCAAAAGCCCTGCACGGTTGAACCTAAGGCATCGTCAGATTTAGCTGACGTTCAAAAAACCTCAAATGGGAAGGTTGTCGCGGGTATCAAGGTGAGAATCTAGCACCTTGACTATCCGACCACTTACCATTCAGACTAATCGGCTTCGTTAAGAATCTGGGTTTATTTGAAGAAGTTGGTTGCGGTGAAGGGTCGAATAGACCCCATTTTGGACCTATCTCAACTTAACCTAACTACATAGACTGGTTGGTGGTAACTAATGAATGCATTTTTATTTCATTGGCGCTTCACCCAGCAGAAATCACTAATCGTTATCCATGATAATAATTGAAAATCTTCACTATATAAACTACAAATATAACTGGAGTTTTTTCCAACACAAAACCGTTATTTCAACAACTCGACATGTGTTTCAATCACCAAGTGATCATCTTCAAGAGGAAGATCAAACTAGTTCGATCTTGAAGAAAGAAACAGTACTTTTCGAAACAATTTGATGATTCATCAATATAGTTGTTTTTTTTTTGCATTCTTGAAATTTTGTCTTCAATGTATAGGGTATTTTATTGGGCGCTTCCTATCTTAAAATTCTGATAAAATAAAATCCTGAAAGACCCATTGATGCCATTATATGTGGAATTTAACTTCTTTGAAATGTTCTGATTCATTCGACCGTTACTTGACGAAGATCCATAGTAATTTCATAAACTACACCTCACGATTTGATTTCCAAAAACTTTATTTGAAAAAATATATCACGACATGTTTCGCTATGTAGCAGGTCCAAGTGATGTACAAAGAAAGCAGAAGTTTATATCTTTAGAAGAAAAACAGATTGTCTGTAGAGTGTACGAAAATTTGAAAAATACACTCCGTACAGTGGAAGCTGTAGCCCAGTGTTCATTTTTGATGGGAATTGAACGCATTGTACGTGGAAGAAAGGTGACTGGGATTGTGCAAGCTCCAAATGTACATTGCCGTGGTAGAAAAAAAAATTGAATTGGACGAGTACCAGAAAAATTTTGTATGCTATATGTGATGTATCGAAATATCATCCTGTTTACGAACAATCGCTATTAATCAATATGCCATAGCGCAACCCGATCTGCCAGATTCCTAGGCACCTGCGCGTACCGAAAGGGCTGGAGGTTGTGGTTAAGATATCACCATCGAATACCGACAGTTTTGTGAATACGATTTGATGATACGTTTATTTATTTTTTCAACAATATATCCTTTGCTAAATGATAAGTTGTATCATTTGTGGAAATTCAGAAACATTACACTATACATGCTTTTTTGAGAATAAAGCGCCAACCTCGAACCCATTATGTTCGAGGTAATGGATAATGATCTCATTCCAAAAATGAGCAAAGAGAAGGTAATAATAATAATGTTTATTTATAAATATACAACAGCACAAGATAGTAACATGTGAACAAAGCAATACAAACAAACATGGAGAAACCCACTAAAACCGAAGTTGTGCGTGGAAATTCTTTAGTTGCGCAATGCATAACTGATGTGCAGGATTGATTTTAGATTTAAACAAGGTGAGGTTATGTTGATATTACTTTGAGGTGATTGATATCGAGAACGGATCTCAAGTACTTGAGCTAATGAGTGTCATTAAACAGCATCGTGACAGATATCGCCAGCATGTGGTGGATACAAGAGCTCGTGCTGAAGGCATCACCATTTTGAGACTTCCTTCTCACCATCGAGAGTTAAACTCGTTAGAATTGATCTGGGCTCAAAGTAAGGGTTACGTAGCTCGTGAAAACGTTACATATAAAATTTCTGATGTCCGACGTTTATTAGAACTCGCAATGGAACAGATACGGAAATAAGATTGGGCTAATGCTGTAGCCCATGTGATCAAGGAAGAAGAGAAAATGTGGAGATTGGACGGAATGGTAGACACTGTTTTCGACCAAATAATAATAGATTCAAGTGTGACTGGGCATTCCTCTTCGGACGAGTCAATGGATTCTGAATTTTCATAAGCATAACATAGGTAATCATTTATTTGTTTTGTAGTTCTTTTTCTCTATAAAAGGAACATAATAATCATTTTGTAAATTTTTCTGTTTCTTTGCAGTACTGTATTAGGCATAGTGAAAGAGTGAAATCAGTTTTACCATTGACTCCTTGTAGCGCCACCTACTATAACAATTTTTACGCAATTGACTATGTGTTCAAATAAATAAAAATATCATTTTGGTACGCCTCTGCAGAGTTGGTAAGAGGATTATACGTTGATCACTTCAAGTGCGACGTTGCTAATGAATCACCTTCAATTGAAAATTGTTATAGTATAACACAGTAGCTTCAAACCACTGTTGATGAAGCTGATGTGTTAGCGAAACATGTCGTGATATATTTTTCAAATGAAGTTTGTGGAAATCAAATCGTGAGGTGTAGTTTAGGAAGTCTTTGAAATGCCCGCCACGGATTCTCTGAGTGAAAAGAATTCAGAACGACCCATTTTGGCGCATGAATAAGCCTGAATTTGACCGATGGCATTAGTTAATTCAACTGTGGTTTGTGAGCTCACATTCGCGACTTGAGGAAACCCCTAAGAAGAAGTCTACCGAAGTCAAATCGCACGATCTTGGTGGCTAGTTCTCATCACCTGTACATGAGATGACCATGCCCTCAAATCTCTCGTGCAGAATATCCCATGTGACATGAGCTACGTGGCACGTAAAGCCATCCTGTTGAAACCACAAGACGTTGGTGTCAAGATCATCCAATTCGACACTGCCGTTGGCAGTGATATCCTGGCCAACGTCGTTCTCAAAGTAATTTAGACCGATGATCAGCTCAAAATCCACACCAAACAATAACTTTTTCATGATGCACTGGATGCTCTTGGATCTCGTGTGGATTGGTATCGTTCCAAATTCGACAATTTTGTTTGTCCACGTAACCATTCATCCACGAATGGGGAAAATAAGGGTCATTTGCCAACTGTTCCAGAGCCCTTATAGCGAATACAATCCATTGTCCATGGTCGTTTACCAGTTCCTGGATAAGTTTGATTTTGTACGGGTGTAGACTCTCAAGTTACAATGCAAAACTCGCCAAGTTGTCTGCGGACGGTCGAGTTTTTGTGAGCGATGCGACTGCCACGTACTTTTCTGCACACTCTTACAGTCGTCGGCGATGTTTAGGGCAGATCTTGAGTTCAGTCCACATAAGCGGGTGTTGGTCGATTATTTACTGAACCAGTAGACTCACATTTACTCAACACATTGCGAATTGTCCTGNGATGAATTATCTTCCTGCAAAAATATAAGGACGATGAAACTAAAAATATTTTTCTGTCTTTGGTTTGGTCAAACGTCGGATATCACAAGCCCATTTTTTTCCTTTCACGGTCAAATATGACAGATTTATATTTCAATTTCAATTTACTCTACAACAATACACCAATAAAACAGGTCTGCGATGAAAAAATTGTAGAATATTCAACTAGTGATTTTAACAGTATTTTGTGTGCAGATTACGGAAAAATAGTAAAAAAATTCTATCACCTATAGATAAGTCACAAATTTCACCTGAAATTTTATTATTAACTGGGTTTTTAGGTTCGGTATGGGTTCGATATTTCTGTATAATATAGCCTATGTAAGCGGTAAATTGAGTCTGAATTATGCAGATTTTATGATGAACAAGTTACTAACGATGAGATTGGAACCTTTGGTGTGAAAGTTGAATAATTTTTTTCGAGATCAATTGCCCTAACACCAAACAGATATTTTTGGACTCGACGCGCGTTTCGCTAACAAAGTTAGCATCCTCAGGAGAAGAAAATTGATACCTAGTCTAGCCTGGTTAATCCTTATATACTAAAATTTGTTACCTGAGGTTGTATACCTGAAGTCCAATATGGACCAACTACCTGCAAGTTCTTAGTAATTATTCTCTTCCTAACAGAAGATCAAAAAGCGAGCTAAACGAGATGGGTCCCTTATCGCCATTCATGCTGTTCTAAAATTTTGCTATTTCTAGACTCTCACATGCATCGAGTAGCCTGGTGTCATGCACATGCTTAATCAGTTTCAGATTGTTATCACCGATTCTGTGGTCCTCGTCGAGAGCATGTTGGGCGACACTGGATTTTTCTATCCTT
>NW_019294841.1:0-21734 GCF_000500325.1 Leptinotarsa decemlineata | reverse complement strand
TTTACAAAAACGCAACACTTGTTTTGCCATATAATGGCTTCTTCGGGAGTGTCTTTACTAACTGAATTCTAAATATTCAATACTTCATACAGAGCGTTCCAACGAAAACTTGACCCCCCTGTAAGTCAGAAACGGACGTGTAATCGAAAATTTCAAAGAACACGTCAATTTTAATTTCTAGAGAGAGGAACTGATTCTGATATGGAACCCATTCCCGAAACTTCACCCCCCTGCGGTCAGCAACTACATTTTTTCCAATGGCATAGGGGTCGAGTGATACATCATTTGAAAGGTAATCCGTCCCTCTATTACTTCTGTAATTTTTTTCGAAATTAGTACTTTCGTTATTGAAAAATTAAATGCCGAACGTTTTATTTAAGAAAAATAATAAAATTCGCTGTCACTCATTTTATTGAGGATATCAACAAGAGTAATATCAATGGCAATACAATTCACGGATAAAGTACTCGAAAGCGTTCCTTTCATTATTGAACATGTCCGGAGTCAGAAATCGGCATTCCCGAACAATTCTCTGTCGCAGGTCTTCTAGATTTGTAGAATTTATTCAATTAGTAGTTAACGTTTCGAAATGGACGGCACTGTTAGTTTTTTCTACACTGGTGGTTTTTGTTGAATGTAGTTGTCGCAGAACAAAAAGTAGATTTGGCCACTGTCACTTCTTCACGAATTATTATTCGGTCATCCTTGTTCACTGTGTTCCAATATCGTTTATTCTACTGAAGAAAGAATAGAAATTGTTGCAACCTATTATTGAAATAATGAATGCGCTAAAGCTGCTGCAAGAATTCATAATACGATTCATCCAGACCACAACGTGAGCCATCAATACGTTAAGGAGTTAATGGATAAGTTTCGAACTTCAGGCTCACAACAGAAAACATTAAATATCTCGTCCTGTCAGAAATGACGGAGTTGAAGTTGCAGTTTTAGGACATGTACAAATGAATAATCGACAATCTATTAGACAAGTAGCTAGAGCGTCTGATGTATCAGCTACTAGTGTTTTTCGGATTTTGAAAGCCTACAAATTCCACCCTCTCAAAATAAGGCTAGTTCAGGAATTAAACGAAGATCGTCTCACAGTTTTGTGAGGTATTCAGCGAGAAAATTACTAATAACCCAAACTTATTATACAATACATGTTTTTCAGACGAAAGTTCTTTCATGTTGAATGGTGAAGTGAATAGATATAATTGTCGTTAATAGAGCGACATGAATCCTCATTTGGTGATGGAAACACATTCACAAACTCCACAAAAATTTAATGTCTGGGCCGGCATTCTTGGTTATCATATTGTTGGACTATTTCTCTTAAATCTATTAAAAATGTTAGAGTAAGAATACAATTTAGTAGAAAATGAAATAACATTCAGCAGGATGGTGCACCCTCACATTCTGATGTTCGGGTGAGACAGTTTTGGACGAACGTTTCCAATACGTCCAGTGGAGTGGCCAGCAAGATCACCTGATTTCACAGCGATGAACTTCTTTCTGTGAGGACACCTGAAGTCCAAAGTGTACTCTACTAAGCCTACAAATCTAGAAGACCTGCGACAGAAAATTTTTCAGGAATGCCTATTGCTGACTACGGGCATCTTGAATAATGTACGGAACGCTTTCGACAGTAGACTGTATCATCGTATGGAATTAGGTGGAGGTCATTTTGAACAATTTATCCGTAGATTTTGTTTTCACTGATATTATTTGTTGTTGATTTTCTCATTAAAATGAACGACAGCAAATTTTCTGTATTTTCTCAAATAAATTATTCAACATTTAATTTCCCAATAACGAATGNTTACGAGCTGAAGATGAACGAGCTTTTTCTTTTTAATGTACGATCCCTAGCAAGAACCATCTCAAGTAGGAAAAAACGATGATATCTCCCCTTACGAAGACACCATCTATTTGGCATCGACAGAGAACGCAGACCGCCAGGCGTCTTTCACACGGGGAGCTACACGTCTCTCGTTCTCGAGAGAGGGGGAGAGGAAGGCTCTTAGTGCTGAAATGCAACGAGTTCAATGGAGCTTCCAAACGAAGAGTGGGAGCAGCCACGTCTCGGGAGACGAGAGCTCTCACGTCTCCTGTACCTCGAGCCGGGGAGCCACGTCTCCCCCTCAAAATGCAAAAGGATGAGCTATCAATCAATGATGTCTGCAACCGACCCGCTTAGATGATCGCTTGTTTCTTCTTGATGAAAGTCTCGACATGTACAAGGACCGAAATGAGGACGTAAATAGTTTGGTGGAAGTCTGCAAGGTACTCCTCAACGTAGAAGCAAGCACCGTATCTTTCCTCAAAGTTGCAGCCAGTGTAAGTTCGGGAGGGATGCAGTTCCTCGAGCTATATATTATTCTTCACCTTATCTAAGAGCTCATCAAATGAAACATTCGAAAACAATTCAAGAACTTTTTCTCATCCCGTCTAAATTCTGCGCGAAGCGTCGCAAAAACTCCTGCTTCATCGCTTTTTGATTGATTGGATGTATCCAAAAAATTCTTGATCGTTGGCGTTTCTGTCGTCGAGGTTTATGTCGACGGTGGAGAAGGTATATGGCAACAGCTCGCGTGCGATCTATTCTACGATTCAGCTCGAGGAGTCAGGAACTGAAAAGGCTCCCAGTGTGAATGGGCGGTAGGTAGGAGTGGTAAACGCTCCCGTATAAGAGCGTGAAGTTCCCCGTGTGAAAGAGTCCTAAATATTGAACGATTTTCATTGCAAAAGCCAGGTTTCAACATCGGCCGCCGAATGAGATTCGCTGTTTTTCCCTTTTCTGCACCTTTCACTGCAGGCAGATAACCAGATAACTAAATTATAAATACAACATTTAAACTTTTTCGTTCTCAACAAGCCTAAGTGAAAAAAGGGATCACATTATCAAAGACAAATGAGGCTTGTCTATCTTTGATATTCGTGGTTTCATTTCAAGCGTACATGCGAACATCAATTAGAAATGTAGACTTACTGTAATACAAAATAATACATGAAGAATGAGGGTCAAAACTCATTCAACTGAATTGGATGCAGGACCGAAAACTAAAAATGACACAGTAAATATTCAAATTACTTCCCGATTGACTGATGTCCTACTACGGTATTCAATTCGTTTCCGAAATTTTGTAATAAAGCAAGTCATTATGTCCTTGTAATGCACTGTTTGGAACCTTTGGTGTAGTAATAAATATTACTGAAGTTTTATCCCAACACCAAACCGTTATTTTCAACACCTCGACACGTGTTTCAATCAACAAGTGATCATCTTCAGAAGGAAGGTCAAACTAACTGTTAGTTTAACTGTTAGATTCAACTAACTAGTTAGCGAGCCCCTTCTTCCTAACGACCGGCCTGCCAAGCTTCTGCTACCAATCTCGCGCACAATCGTAGCGAAATGTGGTGGTGCGATATTCCATGTAAACTTTACGGTCTGAACTGTCTGAAGTATTGGCTATATAAATTGATATTCAACAAATGCTGAGTTAAATCAAGAATTAATATATTCTATAAGAAATCCAGATACAAATATTTATGAAAATAGGACCAATTATTCTATTTCGCACAATAACATCCCACACACATCAATCTGTTGGGATCATTGCATATGGTATTCTTGAATGAAGTATGGATTTTCATCAGACCAATATCGTCAAACTGTTTTGTCAAGCAACAAACCCTCTCAAATAGAACATTACCTCCTTTGACAATAAAATGTTACCAATTATATTGTTTTTTCTAACATTTTGGTCCATCATATACTTGCAGAATTCATTACTTTCGTCAAAGTCGTCTTCAGTCATTTCATTCATGAACATGAACTGGAAGCATGGTATTTCACTTTTTTGAAGGTGTTCGATATTGAAAACTTTCCAATATTTATATCTCTAGATAGTCCATTATGTACAAGGTGAATTCTCAATTTGCATTTTCCATTAGTACAACCCTGACATGTTATCATGTTGAGTGCGCTTCATATTGTCAGGACCCTTCAGGATTGTGAATTCAATTGTCTCCTTTTCAGATATTCGTGGTCTGGGTCACAAGATCCTTTTTTTGGAACTTCTGATCCAGGGCTCATTCAATTCAGAATAACTTCTGGCAACTTTTTGAAAAATTTCAAGAGGGTCTCGAAAAACTTGCAAAAGTTATGAACAATTGAGAAAAAAGAAGGGTTTGGTTTTTTGAAAATATTTTGGAAAATATTGAAAATACCCGGAATTTTAAAAAGGATCCTAAAAGAGGTGGAATATTAAAAAAAGTCATACCTCCCGGAACTCTATCACCGGGAGGTAGGACTCTTTCTAAAAAGTTTCCTCCTTTTTAAGGATCTTTTTTCAAATTTCGGATATTTTCAATATTTTACGAGATATTTGCAAAAAACCAAACTCCTTTTTTTTTTACTCCATTGTTTATAATTTTTGCAATGTTTTCGAGCCCCTCTTGAAATTTTTCAAAAATTTGCTAGAGGTCATTCCTAATCGAATGAGCGCTGAATCATAATTTTTGGTGCCCTTGGACAGAAGTTCCAAAAAAGTTGGACAGAAGTTCCAAGAAAAGGATGCCTTTGATAGTCTCCAGACTATCAAAGGCATTTTCAAAAAACAATTTTAATGATAACTTTCAATAGATTTCATGTAAACGTAAATACATTAAAGCGTTATTAATACAGAATTGAACTCTAATGTTTATAACAGTTTTATTTTATATTTATATTTGAACAAAATATAGTAATGGAAGGAAAAAGATGACTGATAAAACGGGTTAGTTACAATGAGAACAATATAATTCCTTTCAAAACTCACAATAAAATTTGTGTTTAATCAGTTCCACCAAGAGTCTACTATGTTGGCATGGGCATCATTATATACATATATACGATCAAAATGTCTTTTCGACGGTCATAATTCTGAGTAGAAACTTTCCCTTTCACCGCCGTTGATGTATTACAGATAGTTCTGAACAATTTGTAACACAGGAGATTTTCTGAAAGACATTGTGTATTAATTGTAAACAAACTCATTTTCACTATCCGTGTAACCCATAAAAACTGCATAACTATTGATATTCATCACGTCTGTACCAACACCAAAATCTCTATCAAGATATTACTAGAGATTCGTTCTATTTCATCAACATGTCATTCGAAAGCAAACATTGAAGCAGCAGTTTGTTACCTTCAAGGCAGGATGATGATGGTAAATAAGATTTGTTTTGCGGACGCGAATAATAATTTGTCATTCACTTCATTGACCTCGTCTTTAATTACTCATCAAATTCGAATCCAACCAAATGCAATGACAATGACCTTTCAGAATGGTCTAGTTAGAATGTAGGCAAACCTGAATTTGGGTAATCATTTGTATCTATTCCGGTTTGCTTTCGAAATAGTTTATTGAAAATAAAAAAATACTCTTACACTTCCAAGAATACTGTGCGGACGTAGTCCCCCCTCTTGACTTTTGAACAGGACAAGATTATGATAAAAAGCTAATGGAGTTACATCACTCGCCGCAAAGACGGTGCTATCAACTTTTTTTTTTCGAATAGGAAAGGGTACTGTGATGCACGAGGGGTATATTATGAGGAAGAAAAAGTTTAGATTAAAAATGAACGAAATGTCGACTATCAGAAACGGCGAAAACCTAGATAAATATATCTCAGTTCCATACCACCAATACACGAAGAACCTTGGAAAGATTTTCAAGGAACTAGGTATGAAGGTGGCATTTAAAACAAGTCATACACTACAGAGCACTTAGGAAATCCAAAAGACAAAGACTAGAATTCGGAAAAATCTGGAGTTTACGAAATTAAATATGAGGATTGCGATATAAATATTATGGACAGACTGAAAGATCTATTAAAATGAGATATAAGAAACACTCAGCACATCTAAAATATGGAAGACCAGGAAAATCAGCAGTAGCCTATCATAACCATTTCATAAACTTCATTAAGATTAGTTAGACAAGTTTACAATAACAGGCATCTAGATGCCTAGAAGAGTGTAAATTAACAATGGAGGACCAATACCTAATAGTATACTATATAGCTTGTTGAAATAATATTTTAATTATCAGATTCACCTGATGATTACTAGATAAGGCCACATTGTAAAATTAATTCAAGACTAGTAGATAAGACAACATTGTAAAATTAATTACAGACAATTAAGACGCAGGTACCTACTAGAGGTATATGTGGTATAAATAAGAACAACTTTGTATGTATATTTAGTTCATTCTTCCTCTTGAAGATGATCACTTGGTGATCGAAATGGGTATCGAGGTGTTGAAATAACGATTTGGTGTTGGGATAAAACTCCAGTAATATTCTTTAGGAAATGGTGTCTACGCTTGAAGGGTATTTCTATTTTCTATACGACATTTACTGTTTGAGTTTGGAAAACCGATTGCGGAGTTATTGATATATGTATTGAAGACTAGCAAATGATAATTCGTAACTTTGAAACCAAAAGAGGATTGAAACAGTTGGTTATCACAGGTTACACACAGTTTGTTATGTGTAAGAAAAAGAAATTGTTTACGGAAATTAATTGTATTTGGAAAAACATTAAACCATATCATTTGACAAAAAAGAGCATTTCTGTTTTTGATACGATTTATAATTTTTGTTATTGACTATGTAGATGAGAATTCACACCATGTGACCCTTGCAACAGAGAGTAATGTTGTATCGTTATAGCTTGACAGCTGTAATTATCGATGCTGAGAATTAGCTTCATTTCATTTCATTTGAATTTCAAAAAGTAGTTGATGTCCGCACGATTGATTACAAATTAAAATTGTATTAAAAGTATTTGTTCAAGTGGCTAATGCACTTCATTTATAAACGAAAATGTCAACGGCAAAAATGTGCGACATTAGTCAGACAAAAACCCACATATTTTCCGACAAGTTAACACTCAAACTCCTGTGGAACTGAATGTCTGGGCAGGAAACTATATTAATGATCCCATATATCTGAAGTGAAGTCTGATTGAAAATTCTTCAAAACCTCATTTACTCATGGATTCAAGGAATTGGGGTCAATAATTAAGATGCATTTGAAAATCCAGTTGTTTTCCAACAATATGATGCACCTCCACATATTTTAGTCCTGTAAGGGATTAGTTGGATCAGACATATCCATGCATGTGGAATGGTAGGTGCGGTCTGTTGGAATGGCCTGCACGTTCACCGGATTTGACTCTTCTTGGTTTTTCCTTGGAGATATATCATATCACTGTCGACTATTTATAGATTGTTTCAAAAGATTTATATGTTCCTATGAGTCTATTTTAAACTGTTATATATCAGTGGGTACTTATTCAATTTGATCGAAATCAGCACCATTTCAATCAGTGCACTTTTGCCAATATAACACAAGTCGATTAATTGTGGCTAACAATCAAGATGAATTGAAAAATACAGTTGTTGTTCAACAAGATGGTGGACCCTCACATATATTGTGAGGGATTGGTTGGGTCAGACGTACCCATGTATGTAGAATGGTAGGTGCGGTCTTTTGGAATAACCTGCACCTTCACCTGATTTTACTCTTCTTGGTTTCGCTTTGAAGGTATATCATATCAAAAGTTCATGTTGCGCAATCTAGGACAATACGGGAACTTGAGACATAATTACCTAAACTTGTGCTAGCATTACCTAAAAATTACCTAAAATGTTACTACGGGGTTCAAAATTAGACTGATTTTTTTGTCAGGGGATTCAAGGAGAACATTTTGAACATCAGCTCAAATGATTTTTTCATGTATAAGTTACATAATAACGAAATTTTAATGAAATGATATCGTTTTATGCCCGTGAAAGTACCAATCATCTATTGCGAAAAATGTTACTCGGCGACAAATGATGTCACACTATTGGTTTTCCTAACAAAAATTTTGTACCACGCTGCCACGCTGAGGAGGAGGGCAATTTAGGTCCAATACATCAAATGAAACTCTGAAGCAATCATAATTATATGCAAATATATGATTCATTTACTTTCATTGACAATTTGATCGGAGGGCATTTGTTTTTCATCAATTATCAATCTAATTATTCTGAATCTCTTAATTCTATGAAAATTTTATACTCTAGCACACTGCCTCCATGAATTTCTATCAGCTTATTTACCATATATTTACAATTTATGCAGGAATTTGGATATTTGGAACTTTGAAAGAAACTAATTCAACTTGAATATATATGGGGAAATTGGTTTTTCGTATTGTTCTTTAAATTTACTTTCATGCCTGAATTTGACAGACTCTGGAATATTTCATAAACTACACCTCACGATTTGATCTGCAAAAAATTCATTTGAAAAATATGTCACATCTTCATCAAGTAACGGCCGAATAAATCAGAAGATTCTAGAATAGTAATTATGCTTTCGTAATAACTTTAAATTTGAGAAATGTTTTACTTCGGTAATATCTTGAGAATTATTTTCATTTGTACTAGTTTCAACAAAAAATCCACATTCCCATGGTTAGTATTCTCAAGTTGGTTGAAAATGTTTCCTATATTTTGAAAATAATTTTTACTTCTTCCTATTCCCATTGAAACCTT
This sequence comes from Leptinotarsa decemlineata, assembly GCF_000500325.1. Classification (NCBI taxonomy): domain Eukaryota; kingdom Metazoa; phylum Arthropoda; class Insecta; order Coleoptera; family Chrysomelidae; genus Leptinotarsa; species Leptinotarsa decemlineata. The sequence goes on along the minus strand of NW_019294841.1, from coordinate 13,137 downwards.
TTATATTATACAGTGCATTTCTTTATTGTTCCCCCTTTTATATTTGAACGGGTCAACTAAAAAATGATATTTGAGATAATGAAATTAATACATAAATAATTTATTTTGAAGTGGAATTGACAGATGAAACTTTCAAGATGACGTCTGAGAAAAAAAATCAAATGGAAAGGGGGGCCTTGTGACACATCTTTTTGAAGCTCCTGACAAATGCTTCACAACCCTAGAATATAATGTCAATATCTTCAACTATTACAAAATGGCGGAACTTTTAATAATTGCCTGAATAGTTGCCTGAATACATTGACATTTAACTACATAATATGAGGTAATAATCTTGAGGTTAGTTCAGAAGATGCTCGAAATGGTTGCCTTGAACTTCTTGACATATGAACAGCCTATCCGATATTTCACGCCGAACATTTTCGAACACAGTAACGTTAATTTCTCTACAAATATTTATTACTCTCTGCCATATATCCAATATTGAAGCAGGTTCAGTTTCGTACATCTTTTGCTTCAAATAGCCCCATAAAAATGTTCAAAGGTGTCAAATCTGGAGAGCGGGCTGGCCATTCTGTAGGACCTCGACGGCCAATCCAACGACCGGGACAAGTAGTACCCAAATAGTTTCTTACTTGTCTGGAGTAATATGGTGGTGCTCCATCTTGTTGGAATACAATATCCATATCGAATTCATTAGGATTCGCTTCGACGATTTTAGTGATAAGAGAGTCAACAGTAGTTTCCAGCATATTCAAATACAGTTACCTTGTTGAATTTTGATCATTAAATAGAGGTCCTACAATATTGTTTCCCAATATTCCTGCTCAAACATTAATTTTTTATGGATATTGGATATGTGTTTCCCGGAAAACGTGAGGGTTAGTGTCACTCCAGTAACGGAAATTTTGTCTGTGAACATTGCCGTTTAAAAAAAAGTACATTCGTCACTGAAACAAAGATGGAGATAAGTAGGATGCCTTGCAATGGTTTCCGTCATGATTTCGCAGAATTCTGTTCTTCGACCAGGGTCATCTTTAATTAATTGGTGTACCATTCTCATGGGGAATGTTTCTCAATTTGGGTAATTACAGCAAATGCAAGTTTGAACAAAATAAATTTGAGTTTGATTCATGAGTTTTTCAAATTCACTTCAAGTATTCAAATTGATGTTTCAAATGTTGGGTTATGATTTTTAAAGACATTTGTTTCTAATTCACTTATTGGCAACAGCGCCTAGAATGTTAGATCGGAGTTCAGGTATCCTAGATATTCTACTTTAAAAAAGGAAAATCATTTTTATAAATCAACAATTAAGGCAAAATATAAATAANGAAAGTTATCGAAGTGCGTGAAAAGATGATAGTCGGTTGGCGTGAGGTCTGGGGAGTATGGTGGGTGAGGCAGAACTTCGACGCTAAATTCGTTTAATGTTCGAACGTTGATTTGTGAAACATGCGGACGGGCGTTGTCGTGGAGTGAGATCGGGCCTCTTCTGTTGACCAGTGCCTACTGCTGGCGAAATTTTTGATTCATTTTGTCGATTTCTTCACAATAGGATTTTGCTGAGATGGTTTGGTCCGGTGAATCACACCAGCCGCTGACCACCTTACAGCAAGCATATTTCTTTTGGTGGGTTTTTGCCTTTAAAAAGTGCCTGAGTGGTTTATCACTGTCCTAAATGTCTGCTGTTGTAGAGGATCCACTTTTCATCACATTTAACAATCCGATTCAAAACAGGATCGTTTTGGTTGCGCAAAAGCGAAGAAGAATAGACTTCGAAACGAGACAATTTCTGTCGATAGTTCAAATCGTGAGGCGCCCACCTTTCGAATTTTATGACCACTCCAACACGTTTTAAACCATCAAAAACTGCATGGGACCTGACGCCCAGTTTTTTCGCCATCCCACGCACCGTTTTTAATGGGTCAGTATCTACCAGGGTCCTCAAATCCTCGTCCTTGATTACTGTAGGTCGACCACTTCGGGGCTCATCTTCGAGGCTCAAATCTTCGAAACAAAATTTCACAAACCAACTTCTTTCATTAACACCATCATTGCCAAATTGCTGGTTGATTTTTCGGGCTGTTCATTGAGATTTTGAGCTAAAAAATCACATGATAACGGACAAATCGTTCAAAATAACCAATGCCAACACACATTCAATGTAAGAGTTTCTTCAATATTCTCAGTAATACGATTTGATTTTATTGAGAACAAGTAAGTGGCTAGGTTTTTCCACAATTTGACGTCATTCGATACTGGCGAAATAGAAAGTTGAGAACCATGTTCATTATGGTTCATTGAATTCGTTTTTGGATATATATCATTTATTTGTACAGATGTTTGAACTACCAAACAATTTTCACGTTTTCACACTAGGAACTTCATATAGGAGTATGAAACGGTCCAAATAAGCTCCAAATTTTCATTTGTGCCTTAATTTTAAACTCGGAATTTCATTATATTCCAACTTCAAATTCGGAATTTTTCAAACTTTTAACTGGGACAGGAATATTTCAGGAGAGATTAGTATTTTATGAAAAATAGCTGTTTGGCTTTATACTTCTCCATTATTGGACAAAAATTATGGGAAACTTCTAAAGAAAGAAAGAAAAATAATTTTACAAACTGGAAGAAAAAATCCTTTCGAAACAATTACTTTCATATGAACACTGCATTACACGATAATCACTTTCAACCATTCAGTGTGTACTCCAAACATTCGTTATCATATTATAACTGATATCATTCGTAGGACCGCTGCACAACGCAATATATAAAAAGAGTATTGCTATGAAGTGTCAATTACATGGAACACTATGAACATCAATGCTTTACTTGGAATTTTCTGAAGAAGACCTTGAAATTTAGAGAATTTTATTTAAAAAAATGTGGTCCTCCTACATGTTCGTGGTACAGTAGATATTTTATTTATTTACGATGAAAATGCCGATATTATTAATGCAACAATTGGCCAATCTAAGACAACATGAAGTTTGCATTAGCCACAATCAAATGAGTATCAATAATTGAACTGATCACGATTTACTAAAAATAAATTGGCGTGTTTAGTTTTTATTATTTACTGTTTATATATCATATCTATCACTGCATAAATTCGTCCTGACGAACTCTGCACGTGAAGTTCAATCATTAGTTTCCAATAATAAACTTGTTTTATGATTTCACGTGCTTCTTACCAACTTTCTGACGTCTGTGAATGTTGAATTGCGTCTTCTTCACCGCTCCTGATGCCAAAGACAGAGGCGTACTATTAGAGCACACTTTTTTTATTTTTGTTTCATGGTGATAGTAACAATAATTAAAGCTTCATTTGCCTAATTTACAAATATAATAATGTACGCTATCTGTTCAAAAAATAAGATCAATTTTCATGTATTCCTCAATTTCTATTTTGTATTTTGTCCTCTTCAAAATAGCCCCCCTCAGATGTAATACACGTGTGCCAGTGTTTTTATCAATCCGGTGTTGTTGTTGTCAAAAAAAATCCAAACAAGCAACGACGAGTGAGCAGGTGCATTATCGTTATGCAAAAGCCATGTATTACTTCTAGCAGGCGGCGCAAAACTTCAAGATAATACTCCTTATTGACCGTAGGACAATGTAGAACTCTTGATGCACTAAGCCACGATTTCTGAAAAAAAAAACAGTGAGCAAAGTCTTGATATTTGATAAAACTTGGCATGTCTTTTTTGATCTTTGCTTTCCTGAACTCTTCCATTGGGACGATTGGACTTTGGTTTATTTGTGATAACCACATACGCATGATTCGTCTAGATCGCCCTTGATGTCATTCAATAATTCCTGAGCGATGCTCATGCGACGGTTTTTACTCAAAACTCAGGAATTTTGGAACGAACTTCACTGCCACACGCTTCAATTCCAAAATTTCCGAAAAGATTGCATAGCATAAGCCAACCAATATGCTAACATCATCAGCAACGTCTCTAATAGTAATACGACGATTCTCCATAACAGTTTTCTTCACTTTCTCAACATTTCCATCGGATGTTGAAGTGCTGGGTGAGCGTCGTCATTCACACCTTCTTGAACTCCTGTGAATAGCTTGTACCACTTGTTTTTGAGCACTTGATCCCAATTTTTAAGCAAAATTTGGCGCAAATTTTGTGATCGATTTTTTTCGATATCAGAAAATCGCCGAACACGTAAAACACTCCTAACTTTTATGCCTCTCAAAACGCCTATCAAATGTACATACCCCATGAAATTTTAACGTTCTCGTTATTTCTTCCACAGTCGACGTAATAATATTAATATAATCTCACCTTTTTCATTTAATAAGTATGTGTAAGGGGTCTGTTAGATACGTTAGTTTTGTACAAAAAATGTGTAAATTGCAAGGAATGCCATATTGTCATTTCAAATGTAAATAAATTCAGCCATTAGATATCTGAAACTCATAAAAACTGTTTTTAGTGGCGCATGGCATAAATCAAATATGAGTATTGTTTTTATTTGTGATATTTTGTTGTTAAAGTGTTGTGGGGTATCACAAAAATGCAAGCATCACAAACATCGAAGCAGTGGGACAGTGAGCAATTTATATTCCTAGTGATGAGTGAATTAAAATTGTTGAGAATATGAAAAGATGTTCATTTTGTTTTCAACAAAACACTGTACAATCTCTCTTTTCATATTGTGAATATCGGTGGTAGCACTGAAGAGTATTTATTCGATATAGGTATTTCAACAATTGATGTAGAGGTTTTAAACGGAGGTGCAGAAAAGATAATAATTCAAAGAACATGTTTTCGTTTTAAAATATAAATGAATAAAATATTTTTTATTCAGATATCACCATTAACTTAACTTCATATAAATACTTCACAGTTTTTATTCCATGAAATGAACTATTTGCTAATGAATCGACAAATAAATTAGGTTTACTGTGAATAGAAATGAAATTTCAAAAGCATATAGAGTACTCCCAAAACTCTTGATATAGCACCCTTTGAGTTTTCAGAACAGAATCCCTTCTCTGCAATATTCAATCGTATTTTGAAATGAATATTTTGAAAAGGAACTTATAATTGGTAAATTCTTTGCTTTTCGACTCATCTAATAATACATGAAGAGATTGGAAAACTGCCATAGGAAGGAAAAATCAGAGAAAAGAAAAGAATGAAACTCATTATAAATGTGAATAACGAACGACTGGAAAGTTCTCAATAAACAAAAGAGGCCGACAAAAATATGTCAACACCTGGGCTGAAAAATCCCGGGCCCAAGGGAAAAGACACGTTGTTTTTTACAAAATTGGCTTTATTCATCAACGTAGTCTCCACCAAGAGCCTCCAGCAATAACCTCTTCATTCTAACGTAATTTCTCATCAGTAAGCAGTTTTTGAGATCTGCGAACAGCCAATGGTCGCTGGGAGCCAAATCTGGCGAATAAATTATATGTGGAAGCAATTCGAAGCCCATTTCATGCAACTTTATCATAATTTTCATTGACTTGTGGCACTGTACATTGTCTTGATGAAGCAGCACTTCATTTTTCTTCAAATGGGGTAATTTTTCCGCAATTTCGGCGCTCCTGTAAGGCTATATAATATTCACGAGGTTCACCAGTTGCTCTCCACTCAGATGACGATCGTTTAGATTCCGGAGTGAAGTGATGGACCAAATTTCAACCATTGTCACACATCGAAGCGAAACACTGTTCAGAATCATCAAGACATTCTTGTTTTCGTTCAACAGTGAGCTCGCGCGGCACCCACTTTGCACAGAGCTTTCTCATAATCGAATGTTCATGCAATATAAAGCCAACATGTTCTTTTGATATATTTGCAATGTCAGCTAACTCACGCAACTTCACTTTTCAATCATTCAAAACGACTTATTTTGTGATTTTTTTATGTTTTCTAGTGTTACGGCCTCATTTGGACGTCTACTGCGTTCTGCATCATTTAATTGTTGTTTTTAATTATTGTTGATGAAGCGGAGCCCTTATAACACTTTTCAAGGTATTGCTTCGCTTGATCGGTATTTTATTCTATCAAGAAGCAGTGTAAAATTAAAACACGAAATTGTTTTTGATTCATTGTTTTGAAAAAAACAAAAGTAGTGTAATTCTCAGCACAATAACTCACAAACTCATGAGAAAAATATCATAAAATTTCAACAGCTTTCTTTTGTATTAACTGAAAAAGCAGTGAATGCAATGAGACTAGCGTCAACTATGTGTTAGGCCCGAGATTTTCAGCCCATGTAGTGAATTCATTATTGTTTAAAAACATGTCAAAACTAGAAAGACAGGTCATAAAATAGTTATTGATATGATCTTTCAAAAAATAAATTGGTATGGATATAGATTGAATGTTGAAATGTATCTAATACATGAAATTCATAAGAAACATAAGATTAGAAAGACAGGTCATAAAACAGTTATTGATATGATCTTTCAAAAAATAAATTGGTATGGATATAGATTGAATGTTGAAATGTATCTAATACATGAAATTCATAAGAAACATAAGAAAGAGGTTGAGCATAAGTGAGTATTGAAAATAGTTGCCAATAAAAATTTGTAGAAATTCAAAGGAGTGTGAAGTTCAGTAATTTTTCAATTATTCTGAAAATAAGAATATGGAAAACGTTAAAAGATGATTTTTATAAATTATCATATCCTAATTTGACTGAAACGCTATTATATTTTCCATCACCAGTGATTCTTGTTTCAGTACTCAACACTTTCAACGCCTAGATAAATTATTTCAGTTATTCAAACTTTTGCTGAAAAGGTTCACTACATTCTCCACCAAAAATTGAGAATGAAATTATGTGTCATTTTCATACACATATAATTCAACAAATGACAAGTCAATAACCTTGGTTCTTCAGTTTCACAATAACATAGTTGAAAGTAAAGCGTACGCCACTGTCCACCATATTGTCTGATGCAACTTCATTGGCAAGTTACCTACCTGTGGAACGCATTCACCTTTCTGCATTTACGTGAAATTAGGTTCGCTATAAGTAATACCTATTACATTATTAAACTTTTTCGACAATGGTCTGGACTGGATTATTTGTAATTTTTTTACGAAACTTGTGGTTTCTCTAATTATTATTGCGAATAAATTGGTGTATGAGGTGTGTTTAATGGTATCAGTAATCTTGATTTACATATGTGAATGGACTTGATAATATGAAGATACTTACCGAGTGACCGTTTTGTCATGATTGATCATTTACCCAAATATTAGAATTCGTATGAAAATGGGATTTTGTTCAGTAATATGTCAATTTACTTTTTCCAATTATGTAACGACCTACTACTCCAATATATCTCCACATGATATCACTGTTCTCGTCAATACAGTTTAGCTAAGTGCAAAGATAGGCAACAGTTGCAGGAGACAATACAAATGTACGGGGTTATCAGCAGAGTCCAGCCGCACTTTGTAGTTTCGCCTTTGGTTAGAGCTTCAACCACCTGTCTGTCTATCTGTCCGTCTTTTTTGACCTAGCACCTCGTACCGGAAACCGCTTTAACATTACGTCGGTACCATAGAACCGCTGTCTTATCATTCAAAAATTTCAATGGGTAGATAATTGAAAGGTATTATATATTGTGCAAGCAATTATTATCATTGCTAGCACATTGCACATTGCTCAATCCCTGGGGGATTGAGTGCCCTGAGATAAAATCTTTCCCACACGGTTACTGTGTGTAGAAGCTAGAATCACGTCCATCAACCCACCCCTACTCATCCCCGAGTGGACCTCAACCTGACTTCCTGCAGTCGAAAGTCTTTAGGTGTGTAGGTGTGTTGATTGTATTTGTCGTGATTTTACTGTATGTAATGAATGCATGGGGTTCCCCTTATACTTACCGGAGACAAGTGTCTTTCTGTCGCGAAACAAGTTTGGCAAGCAAGTTTGGTATCTGACAGCGCCTCTCGGAGGTGGTCGTTGGCTTTAGTCTCTGAACATTATTTCAGGCCCCACATTCGGCAAAGAAGCAAATACCTGGGAGAATCCCAGATAGTTCGCTTCGTTATTCCACGGAATGTCTTGTCCGTTGAAGTTGACATTTCCTTCCAGATGTACCAGCCTCCGAGTGAGCAGTATCGCCTAACTCTTGCCAGGGTTCATACTGATTTTGCAAAGGTTGGCGCTGTTGATGTTCCACGATCCGATTGTTAAGTTTTCCGGAATCTGATCTGCCATTAACGTTTTCCGGGTTCCTGCAGGAGTGCAGCTAATACTGCTTGCGCGATCTTTTGCTGCTCAGTCGTGAGTTAACTTTGTACGTTTATTAGGTCGTTGTCATTGTTTTTGTTTCCGGCTGTATGCACCTTCGGCAGCGTCTTTCTTGCTCCTGGTTTGTGCCTTTGACTATCCGATTGTCTAGGCCTGTTTCATGCTGGTTGTGTGATCCTTGGTTTGGGAAACATTCTGCACGCCCTGTAGCTAGCAGGGCCACGTGGCCGCTTGGTTTGTCTCTGTTCATTTTTTTTTTGTTTTTTCTCGGGAGTGTTTTTCGGGCTGTTCTAGATTTTCCTTCATAATATTCATATTAGGGCCCTAAATAACCTAAAAAAAAACCTGAAAAAAAAATAGAGTTGTGTGCGTTGCAAACGAGTAGTTCTGATAAAAAAATAGGTCACTAACCTCAGGTAGCCAGTCTTTGGTTGTTCACAATAGTCAGGTACTATTTATTCACCTTCGTCTCAACACGTCTAATCGCTACGAATAGTCTCATAATATGATGAGGTGAATTTTATCACAGGTACTTGTTTTTATATTGATTCACTTCTTCAGGATCTGCTCTCTCCATCTACACAGTTTCGATAATGAATGTTATTATAGTCACCTTTCCAGTTGTTTGCATCTGATGTGAGATCCTCCATTATATGTTCCGTACTGAATAAGCAGTCAGTTTCTTGTTGATATACATTGCGAAACACCTCTCATCTTGTTCAAATAAAAAGGGCGTGTTCTACATCGTATTTTCCAGGACAATAGAAACAGGTTGCGTTCACACGAGTATTTACCGAAACATCCATGCCCAGACTGAGCTTGGATAAGAAAATAATCCACTTCTCTTTAGGACTGATTAACCCAGTTATCACTACTGAGAATCAGTTTTCAGCCTTTAGGTCCACATTCTATATGATTAATTGTTCCACAGCAATTGCCAGTTGTGCAAGACGTATTCTTTTGGCTGTATCTGCCTGTGTATCACCCCTATCGCTTAACTACCTTCAGGTCTATCGGCGATATGTTCACAAAGATGCGTGCTGCATCAGAGGCTATAAGTTCTACAGGTCCCCTAGTTGTTATTTTACCTTGGATAGCACTGCGTTTTGGAACTAGCTTTCTGTTCTCGACTACTGCATACCAGGATGGTACAAAAGCCTCTTCCTATATGATTTTGGCCACCGATGTTTTACATTAGATCAATGCATTATGGTGATTTTTTCTGCCTCCACTTGCTCTGCACAAGTCAACTTGGCTTCAAACCGTAACTCAAGATATTTGATAGCCTTGCTCAGTTCGATCGGTATTCCTTCAACGTCAAATTCGATAGATTTCAGTTTACTCTTCCTAGTCAATAGAACAGCTTTTGTTTCTTCCCGGACAAGTTCTGAATGGGGATTTTTTCTGCCTTCACTTGCTCTGCTCAAGTCATCTTGGCTTCAAACCGTAACTCAAGATATTTGATAGCCTTGCTCAGTCCGATCGGTATTCCTTCAACGTCAAATTCGATAGATTTTAGTTTACTCTTCCTAGTCAATAGAACAGCTTTTGTTTATTCCCGTACAAGTTCTGAACGGCTGAGTCTCATTCAGTTTGATATGTGCAACATCGCCTTATTTGCCAGATTCATTTCTGTTATTCCTTCATCCAGACGCTTCAGTGGTAGATGTTCACCTTTGGATTCACGTAAACAAATCGGCCTTCAATTGGTTTATTTAATTTTCTGAGAAGCACCAATCTTGATTTCTTCCACTTAGTTGGGTTAGTTTCATTTTGCGTTAACTCATTATAAACCGTTTTCCCTGAGGCTACCGTTTTCACTATCTCTTGTAGTATAAAACTCGATGTTGAGTCGACTTCTTCGAGTGTGAATTTGTTAAAATTATCACTTCTGTAGAGAACAAATGATACTCCCTCGTGAATACAGAAGAATTAGAGAAGCCATCGAAGTCGAAAAACAGGATTCAATTCAATTCGTTATTACAACGACAACAAAAATCGATGAAGAAGACTAGAGATACGTATTTGAAAAAGAAGTTGTATGTATCTCTTCTCGGTACAGTCTTTGATTTGTATAAATTAAAAAGCTTCACAACTTATGAATGTGAATTGCCTCGAATCTTTCCAAGTTGCATATCAATCAATAAACAGCAATGCGAACTTAATATCTCGCTTTTGAGATGAGATTTCGAGGAAATGATATCTTTTTCTCATCAATGTCCTTCATAGAAAATGCGCACTACAAATCACGATAAATATTTTTAAATTCCGTTATCTATTCCAATTACAACATATCGTAGTTCACAAGAAGTCAGCTTCGGAGACAATTTTTGCTAGCGGCAGTTCAACGTTGCATCAAAGCAACAAATAATAAATCAATCGATATATCTAATAAAAACAACATTTTGGACAGTTGAATTGAATCAATTAAGTTGTTTATGTCTGTGCTCTGAGCAAATCGGTGTAATCATGAACAAAACCAGGAATTCATAATCATAATCGCTGGTGAAATTATTAACTAAATAATGATATGAAAATTCCATCGATGATGAAATTGGTAAGTTTTGTATAACATGATTTATTGTTTTGAAGTATTTCTCACAGCTCATGTCGAAATAAATATGGGGAATGTGACACAAAGTTAGTGTTTGACTGGTTAGATGGCACAATTCATCGACATCGGTGCTTTAGTTCACCTTTTTCAAAATCTTTGAAAATATACACAGGGGGAATCAGTTAGATATCAAGCTGACTGCTGTTGCAGGTAGGACACTGAATAGGCCCAATCTCACTCTATATCTTTTTGAATATCTTTCATCCACCAACATTGTTAAAATCAGTCCGAGTAAGTACACTGTCGGAATGGAACTGAGTGTTTTATCAGATATTAATGCTTTCTGTGTTGTTCTTCTTGACAAAATGTGTTTTATTTTTTTATGAAATATCAAAAGAAGACCTGTCACTGTTATTGTTTCTATCCGACATTCTACAGTCGTATGAAATCATCGATCAGTGTCATTAGAAACGAAGTTAATACTTTGTACTTTTGCCGTAGAAACAGTTATAGGAGTCCCCCAAGGCACATTCCTGGGGCAAATTCTATTTAACATTTGTGTTAATGAACTATATTCCATCAGGAGAAGAATTAAAATATTGGTTGCTCTGTTGTTGCTCTGTCGACCCACTTATACAACACCAGCAGAAAAAATTATCATGTTATTCCCCAGACGCAAAAAATCAATTTTCCAATATTCATAATCTTACCTAGGATAGTAGCTTTAGAATTTGTTGGCAGAAAAAAATACTTGAATTCAATGTACATGATTCTATCATTTCAATTAGGAAACCACACACTACATCGTTTATTTATATCATACAGTGCATTTCTTCAATGTCCCCCCCTTTTTATTGTTTTAACGGGCCAACTCAAAAAATTGAAATTTGGGATAATGAAATTATTGCATTAATACTTCATTTATAAGTAAAATTGACAGATGAAACTTTCAAGATGGCGACTGGGAAAAAAAGTTAAATGGAAAGGGGGGGTCTTGTAACACATCATTTTGAAGCTCCTGAAGAAAATTTCACAACCCTAGTTCTCATCACTGAAATCGTCGAAGCGAATCCTAATGAGTTCGATATGGATATTGTATTCCAACAAGATGAAGCACTCCTGACAAGTAAGAAACTATTTGGATACTACTTTTCCCGGTCGTTGGATTGGCCGTCGAGGTCCTACAGAATGGCCAGCCCGCTCGCCAGATTTGACACCTTCGGAATTTTTTTATGCGACTATCTGAAGCAAAAGGTGTACGGAACTGAACCTGTTCCAATATTGGATATACGGCAGAGAATAATAAATATTTGTAGAGATATTGACGTTACTGTGTTCAAAAATGTTCGTCGTAAAATATCGGATAGGATATTCATATGTCAAGAAGTTCAAGCCATTCATTTCGACCATCTACTGAACTTCAAGCTTATTACCTCATATCATCTAATTAAATGTCAATGTATTCAGACAATTATTGAATGTTCCACCATTTTGTATTAGGTGAAGGTATTGACTTTATATTCTAGGGTTGTGAAGTATTTCCCAGATGGGGCCCAGTCGCCATCCTGTCAATTTCACTTCTGAATAAAGTATTCATGCATTGATTTCATTATACCAAATTTCAATTTTTTGAGTTGACCCGTTCAAAAAATGAAAGGAGGGAGGGGGACATTGAAGACATGCACTGTATACTTTATTGTGTTCCACATATTGTGCCATTTTTTCACTAATATATAGGTATGTATTGATGTTTGTATGTATTCAAAAAGTTTCAGTTACATTTTATTTCGCGTTAACTAAAATTGCTACTAACGATAGTTATTTCTTGAACTTTCATATATTCTTTTTACTATCGATAATTTTATAGGTTTGACTTTGTATCTGTATATTTTAAATGTGTCTTACCAAATTCTAGAAATTGTATTGTTCCTGCGAAGCAAGTGCTTCTGCACTTGCTGCAAGGCAGGCCCTATTCCCCGAAGCCCCGATACATTCGGGAAGGCGCGCCAGCATTATCAACTAATGACCAATCCCCACACTCTGGGGTAAGTGATCATTGGGTCCGAGAATCATGTGTCCTGAGCAAGCACAGTGAGCCAAGAATGACAGCCTTCTGCGTCTGTGCGGCTAAGATTTCTGCCTTAGTGCGGCAAGCCGGTATGATTTTAAGATTAGAGCGTAGAGAAGCCATCATTCCACCAAGGACTCCAATAATCACAACAACCATCTTCACAGAGTGATCTGGATAGAGTCTGCGGTGTTCGAAGAGAAAATCTCGATATTTTTTCCGTTTTTCCTCCTCTTTTTGGACGATATTCGTCTAATATTAT
>NW_019294840.1:0-21683 GCF_000500325.1 Leptinotarsa decemlineata | reverse complement strand
GAGAAGTGCCGAATTAATTGAAACTATTCATTGCCCACCCTCAGGCTCATACAAGATAATAAGCCTGATGTAGTTCTTTTTGACCATAAGAGCCAAACAATATTCGTCGTGGAGTTTTCAGCTCCTGGTGAGGCGAATATTGTTTGAAAAGAAGACTTTTTCCAGAACACTCTGTTAGGATGGTTGTTCTGATTATTGTTCTGCTTCTCTATTGTCCAATCTCAAGATCATGCCGGCTTGCCGCACGAAGGCCAGGCAAAACCAGAAGGGTCTGCTTAGGGTACAATGATCAGTTACCCCACAGTGTGGGGAGTGGTCGTTGGTTGATAATGCTGGCGACTTATACCAGTGAATATACTTTTGGAAAATTGAATATTGCCAATTTTTCAAAAATGTTGTTTATTGGTATGGATATGTTGACTATGTTATGCTTAACAAGAATACATCGACAAATACGATAATTTTTTCAATACATCAATTCCATTAATGAAAACATCAAATTTACAATAGAACTAGGAATCAATAATTCGATTAACTTTTTAGATCTCACAATTACAAAAATCAATAATAAACATGATTTCACAATTTATTTAACNGGAACATACCTGAAAACTTGACGCATCTGGAGAACACAAATGGCGCGGTGTAACTGTCAATAGCAAAATGGAATGAACTTACAGTAAGTAGAGGAGCAAAGCGGAAATTGTGGCTTTTTCCCTAGGGGATGATAAATACCCTCTACCTAATATTCTAGACTTCTAAATAAGTTACGAAAGTGTCAATAATTTACAACACTTGACTTATCATCAGGATTTCAGCAAATTGAAATGTGTCCTAATGACATGGAAAAAACCGCATTTTCTATAGAAAATGGTCTACGAATTTCTGAGGACGCCTTTTGGAAAGAAAACCCGAGCATCTATGCTTCAACGTATTTTAGACCGTATATTAACTAGACGAAAGATGTCTAGTTTATATGGATGACATAATATTATTCCCCAACAATCGATAAGCACTTGCAAAATCTTAAGTCAGTCTTCAAATGGTTACGTAAAGCTAATTTAAAGATACAACCCGATAAATGCGAATTTTCAAGACAAGAAATTGCATATTTCGGACACCTTTTATAACTACAGACGAAGTAAAATCGAACCCAGAAAAAGTTAATTGCATAATAAATTTCCCAGAGCCCGTAAACTCTAAAGAAATCAAACAATTTTTGGGCCTAGCAGGATATTATCGAAAATTTACCCCAAATTTTTCTGATATATCCAAATCAATGACATATTTATTGCAAAAAAATGTAATATTCAATTTTGACAGTAAATTTGAACTTGCATTCCAAGAAGTGAAGAAAGAATTAACGTCAACCCCAAAACTATTTTCAAGACTGTACGTGCCATAGCCAAAGCACGTACTTTTTGGAACCAACAGTCACGTAGTAAGGTAGCAGCAAATATCATGAACGCTGAATTAGGCAGACGACTCGTCTTTTCGAATACAATGAGGTGAAATTCGATATATAGGGTGTGAATTTGAAAACTTCTCAGCAAAGACAATTATGTAAAATTGGCATTATTACTACATAATTGATAATACGTGTTATGTAACTGTTATGTAAAACTTACATCACTGTATGGCGAAATGTCCGCCACAAAATAGAACCTGATTTTTACATGATATTAATGTCTTTGAAAATAATTTCAACAAATGTGGCTCAAGAAATTAAAATTAAAAGTTAAAAGATTCCAAACCAATTGGTTTGGAATCGAAGACGATTGTTAGTATCCACAATCGTCTTCGGGTGATAACTTGACTCCTTTCGACAAGGAAAGGTGGACTTATTTCTCCGAGAGCTGACTATTTATAGGTCATTCGAATTTTTTCACCTACCCCTCTTCCCTCTCACCGCTTCATCGGTTTTAGCGAAAGCTGACCGTTTGGCGTGAGTTGGTCGTGTTCCGCTTGATTAGAGGTTTCCATATGTTGCGTATCTCTACGCTAGCTTGGCTAAATGGACAACATATATGCGGCTTCTTTGAATTTTCTCCTAAACCAGTGTTCTTCCTTGTTGATGATTTCAGCTTGAGCCCACTTGATGTTATGTTGATGAGTCCAAACGTGCTCTGCTATTCCTGATTTGCTGATTCCTCCTCGCTGTGTGTGTTTCTTATGCTCGGCAATGCGAACTTTCAATGGCCCCTTAATTTCACCGATGTATGATTCTTCGCAATCGCAAGGTATCCGGTAAATTGCAATTCTTGGAATTGCAGTTCGCGTTTGGTGGCCTGGTTTTTGTGAGGCTGCTACGGATAGTGTTCCCAGATCTGATTCAGGTTCTGATGTTATATTTGGACCCAATCCTTCTTATCCTTTCCGACAATCCTCTGATGTAGGGAAGTACCAGTACTACTGGTTGTGGCGGCTTCTCTTCATTCTTCTTTCTTTTCGATATTTCAAATCAATTTATATCATATTAGACAATGGAAGTCCGAATTAATAAAATGCACCAAGAAACATTGTCAATCACCTTCAAACAAACATGAAAAATATTTTTTTTTTCCAAAAATCCATCAATCAGCTGTCAACAATTAACCATCAACCAGTATTCATAGTTATAGGTCTTTCATTTATATTTGTTGAAAATGAAGTACCTACTTACTTATTTGTGGATATGCACATTATTGACGTCTTATTGTACGTTCCACCCAGCGTTCACAAAGATCGCGCTCACGACCGCAGTTTTTCCCTTTCCACTTGCTAGCGAGTGTTCCCGTAAACAAGGTTGGAACGAACTATCACAGCATTGTGACTCTATGAAATGTTTTGAACGTTAATCGTTCATGTAAACATTAAAAATGGCGAGGATGAAAAAATAAAGTTGAATTTTTAAAAAGGTTATTAGGTTAAATGTGGTGTCCTCGGACAAGTACTAATAGTAATAACGAGTGTGATAACAACGCAGACTTTTTCCAGTGTAGTGATTCCAATAGCGATGGTGAATAATGCGAAAAAGAGATATCAGTGAATAAGATTCGGATGCATTTGACTATTAAAACACAGAGAGTATGTTTCAAAGTACATAAGAATCTACATCTCAAGTTTGATGGTTTCGAGGGAAACAAACTATTACAAGCAACATCAGATTTGACCCAAATTTCGTTCTCAACTGTACTTAAAATAGTCAGAAACAAACCTTATGTACCATTAGATGTTCATCTGATAAAATCATTTAAAAAAACAATATACGACTGTTACCAAAGCAATGAGATTCCTACATTTGAGCTGCTGTGACAAAATTCTTGAGAATTGGATAAAGAAACTAGGACTTAGATTTAAAATAATAAACAAACGTCGAGCAGTTATGGAAAGCAGAAGAATAAATGAATTGCGTAATAAATACTTAGAACAAATAACTGAATATAGACAAGAACAATGGCAAATTTTCTATTTGGACGAAACTAGGTATAACATACGACACAGTTACAAAAAAGGGTGGACTGATGGTTCGAGAATGTCTAACATGCCTGTAAACAAAGGATCGTGACTAATCATTATGCATTGCGAAGGAAGTTAAGGATGGTTTCCGAATTCTTTGAAATTATGTGGAAAAAAAACTTGAGGACTGGAATATTGACTATCATAAAAAAATGGAAGCTAATATTTTTGACGAATGGTTTGAAAACACATTGATCCCAAATTTGGATGCGAATAGTATAATACCGAATAAGAATTCGAAGACAGATGAAATACAAAGTTTTTTAATGGATAATAATTTGTATTTTGAAGATAACTATACCGAAAACCAACTACTTGAAGTTTTACAGACAAAAACATATGAAAAAGTGTATGCCTGCTGTATGCCTGAGTATTGCTGAAAAGTATGAACACACCGTACTGAGACTTCCCCCTATTTTTATGTTTTCAATCCCATCGAGTTTCGTCCTATATGAACATTTTCAAATTTAAACAATATTTTTTATTGTTTAATATTATTGTTTTTATTGTTTCTGCTCGGGTAGCTGCCTTAAAGGGAAATGCTCCAATTCCTGCTCTTTCATGGTCGCGGACCATGCATAGAAGGGAATCCAAACTTCTGACGACTTTATAGGTTACATTCAGTACCATTCTGTCATGTAGACACTCAAACTCAAAAATCCAAGGCCTCCCTTTTGTCGGGGAAAGTACAACCGAGGGACGTACAGATTGGGATGCGTACTCCTATAGAGATGCATTATTTTTCGGGTCTTTACGTCGAGTCCACTTCACTACTTTAAAGGAGTAAAGTAAAATTGGTACGGCAAGCAAATTTATTTGTTGCATCAATTTTGTTCTTCCCCGACAAATCCGACGACATCTAAAAGATGTAGGCTGCTTCCATCTACGAGCTGCACATCCTCTCCGTAGTCCCTGCATCGTCCTCTTTTGAGATGGACAATTGCACATTTGTCTATCCCGAATTTCATACCGATAGCATGCGGGTGCTCTTCCACCACTCTCAAGGAATGATGGAGATCCTTCTCTCCAGAAGGTGACCCTCTGTCTCCGGTTTCCAGGGGTACCACAGTTATATCCTCGAGTATTTCTGAGCTCAAGAGATAATGGCAATAGTGAGATGCAGAGGAGACGGGGGCTCAGGGAAATACATCCTTTTTATTTGGACCCTATTTGGACTCTGGCTTGACCAGATGTTATGTTGAAGCGAGTCCGCCAGAGTGGTATCAGTTGTTCAAGGCATCTCACTATTTTGTCAGATACCGAAAGGCATCTGAGCAAATGCAAGATGAACTCATGCGACGTTGTATCAAACCACTTGTGGTAATCGATCCAGGCCATAGAGAGGTTACGCTTATACTGTATCGAGTCCTGCGTTACACATCGGTAGGAAAATCATTGTTATGGGCCCCACCACCTTGCCTCTGACCCCTCCAAGCGGGTCGATTGTGGGGGCCCCTTCCTCGATTCTCAGGAACCAAGGTTTGGGTTTACCGGGTGGTTAGCCCTGTGAACCCACGGCCGGCACCGGAAGGAGAATACTTTTCACCTTCCCGGGGGCGCCTGACCTGCCGGGCCGGTTTTGCACCAGTTGCTCGGGTAATCCGCTTATCGTACAGCTAGCTATATGTAAACCAGGGTACCTATAAACGAACCCTAAATGTAAACAACCTATAAACGAACCCTGAATGTAAACAACTTATAAACGAACCCTGAATGTAAACAACGCTTCATGAAAGACGGCACTTCATTTCTGATTTACCGTGTAACTTGGTCAAATATATTTCCCGTAGAGGTATAACCTTGAAGTGAACGAAATGTGAGCGTAACTTTACGAGCAACGTTTAAAGATATTTATTATGATTGAATTGGAACTGACTGGAGTGATTTTAGAACATTGTAAGAGCTACAAAAGAATTAATAAACGAAGAGTGGGGCTGCATTTCTGAATGTAAAAATCATAAACTGGGGTTATGTTTAAGTCGAATCGTTTTTGGATACAAAGAGAAAGATACACCGAAATATGCCTGTTGTTACGTTTGCTCAGTACTTGTTCGAAAGGTCAGAATCGCAAATGCGCTTGATCAAAAGTCCATAGTCCCGAGACGTTGCCGACGGTGTGACTCTTTTTACTCCACTACTGAAATACCGATGGATTGAGGAGTAAGAAGAGTTACTGGAGTTAATATAGCAACTCTCCTGTGATTTTGAATGAAGGTTGCAAGCAATTTGACTTTAACATCTCCCATTAGGAGTACGAAAACTCCATCTACTGATGTCGAAGCTTGGCTTTGCAACTAACCACCTTGGGGAGTTATGTGTATCTTTGATATTCCAGGATTGTGTTCTCTGACGATCCCGTAGAGGGCGTCGACCTCAGTTATTTCAATTGGTTCATAAATAAAAAAGTTGTGTGAATTTGAAGAATCATGTCAAACATTTTTTCAGCAAACATACTATGAATTACTGTTCAGTTAATTTGTCTGAAACTCTGGTTAACTATATTTGAGTTCGTGAAACGATTTTTTTTATAAATCAAAATTAGTTACAGTTATAAAATCTGAATAAACTAAAAAACTGAAGTTCATGCGATCGGGTCATATAGCTTATACATAATGAATTTTTTTGTAAATCATTCATTCATAAAGAGTTTACTTTCTTCAGTTCATGATTTATTGTAATTTTTGTGGAGGATGCATTAGCAGACTTTATTTATCGAAATGCTTTTCTGAGTGGATGTTACTGAATGTGATAAACTAATAGTAGGAAATATTTTTGAAAACAAGCTCCCATTAACATGCCCTAAAAACAAGAAAATAGATTTTTGATTAAACAAAGCTCATACATTTTAGTGCATCTAGTGAATTCATAGTGCCCTTCTTCAGTAACAAAAACTGTAAACTTCCCGGTATCTTCGAAAATTCTTATGTTCCAAAATCCATCTTTCAAATCAATTTTTGTAAAAAACTTACAACCGCCAAATTTTTCAATACATGCATACATACATACAATTTTTCATACATGAGTTCTTGGAAATGGAAACAGGTCTACTACTGTTTAATCGTTGATTTTTCTCTAGTCTATACAGAATCTGAATGTTCCATCGTTTTTTGTAGTCAATACAGGTGAATCATATGGTAAATTATATTTTACTATTACATATATTCTTTTCTAACAATTCTTTTATTTTGTTACTAGTTCACATTCGTTTCGTACTATTTTGATCATTCCCAAACTGATTTCAACTTAAGAGCCACCGATAAACACCTGTTTCAGCCTATTGGGCATCGTCAGTACCGGGCAGGCGGTCCTCGATTGAAGACACTATGTGAATAACCAAGAAAATTACTTAAGTTGAAATCAGTTTGGGAATGATCAAAATAGTACTTATCCATTTATATTTTGATTTTCATTGAATTTTGGGGTTGCAACCTCATGGTCATCATCTATTCTTTCACTTCCATTTGGTGAATTTCTCCTCATTTAGAATTTTTGTATGATATGTTTACCAATTAATAATTCCAAAGGTAAATTATTGACTACTGCAGGAAAAATTTCCAAATATTTTCCGTCAACTTCTAATTTTGCCTTTGTTTTAAACATGCACTTTGTGACTACTCCTGAACTTCTGATGGATAAGTTGACATCCATTTTTGAAAAATCAATATGGAAAAATTACGATCTCTCCCGACGCGCGTTTCACTAACCGAGTTAGCGTCCTCAGGAGATCATTATGATCACTTTAGTCGTATTCTCATCAAAAATTTGTATAAAACTTGTTTTCTATTATATCCAAATATTCTGACTATTGGACTTGCGAATGCATCTGTCTTCATACCATTTTTGGTGATACAGCTAGGAGAATTCTGTACTTCATCAGTTCGGATATCCATTGTCTAATATTATATAAATTGATTTGAAATCCCTGAAAAAAATTAGAAGGATGATTTCAAATCAATTTGTATTATATTAGACAATGGATGTCCGAACTGATGAATTACACCACGAAACATTGTCAACCACCTTCAACATAGGAGAGTTCTGAGCCATTCCTTATGGAAAAACACGTGCCAATTTTTTGAGCAGGTGAACTCTGGTGATTTTTTTGGAGCTCAGGCCCAGTTCACACGGAAGGAACTAAGGTCCGCGCCTCATCTCTGCCAGATTCAGATTCAAATCAGTAGATGAACAAGGCCGGTACGAGCACAAAATCCCATGTATTTTCTTATGGAGCTAATGTTTTTGCAAATTCCATGACATCCGATCGGAACCTTGTGAAACACACAACTCGAGGTACGTGTGTTTCAGAGAGTGGTAGAGAGAAACGTGTGACGTAATCGATTCAGAAAAGGATGGAATGAGCATGGGAGAGATTCAAAGAACGTGGGCCCCCTTGGGACTCCGAATCACCCATCGGACTCCCTTACCACATACCAGTCACGTAGTCATCGGCAGCTGAATACAATCAAATTAAAAAATGTATCGGTTTGAGACTCGAATCCAGGTCGTCGGCGTGGTAGACGTTGTCCTAAGCCTCGACACCAACGTGGACTATTGGAAGTAATTGCGAATTGTTGATATTTATAGCGGTTGTTTTGTCGGGACCGAAATTGACTTATTCTCTATACTTGATCGCATTTTTTTATTTCCACATTTCCATGTGTAAGATAGGGAAATATTCTTAGATTTGGAGAAGTATTGATGTTTCATTAAAAGGTGTGTGGGTAAGAGTGAGAGAGGCACGTGGTGTGACATAATCGATGCAGTGAGAGATGGTATCGAGGTGGTACGTTGCTCGCTCATGCATGGCAGGTTCGGTGTTGTCGGTTGTAAAATAAATTGTTGTTTATGGGGCGATGTGGCTTTTGAAGCGTTGCCGGTTTCAAAATTAAGCATAAAGGGTTAGAAATACGACTGATACGATAGAGTTACTTATTTTCAAATTGATTACTTTCTTCCTTTCTTTGGAAGATTCCCACATTTTTGTATATCAAGAAGGAGTAGTAGAAAGCCAAAAACTTTCTTTCACAAGATATGTTTTCACTATCACACTGTCTCCACTAAACTGGCTAGGTTGTCGTGAAGTTGTGTGTAGTTGATGGCCGGGTAAGTCCAAAAATGAATAATAAACATTTCTAGCTTGAAGCAAAATGATCACCTTCTGATAAAATACACGACTGCAATCGATTTTTCATTGATTGTCTAACAAGTTCAACAATACCCGGAGAGTTCCTTATGATATTACAATTGTCAATTATTCGATTCCTCTAATCATTTACATCCAGTTTCATGAACAAGAGCCTTCAGATGACCCCATAAATATCAGGGCTGTGAGCTGGCCAATTTTGAGGTCCTACACGTCCATTCCAGCGATTAGGGTAGGTGATGTCAAGATAATAAAAACAAGCGGTCATTTCTGTCATGAATATTGCATAAAAAAATTCACAAAAATATAACGCGCTGAAACGGTCATTTTGGTCACTTTAACCGCAGGCGTTTCATCATTGGCAACACTGATATTTGACATATGATATTGAGAAGACGATATGATGTAATTTCTGTGATTGTAAATAAAAAACTTCGAATTTGTTCAAGTATAACACCTACATCTGGTGCCGTGAAGTTGCTGTTCATTCATGAAATGCCATCCATTCTGTAATAGGTATCTGTTTAAAATCATAATATGGCATACTTCTGTGGTTTCCTTTTTATGTGGTTTCCTATATATTGAAAAAATTCAGCGAAAGTTTCTCAAATTTATTTATTTCAAACTGTTTAGTGTATATCCTAAAAGAGGAAATCTTTATAGTCAATTACTTGAAGATTTGCTGTTCGTTTGTACAACTAGTTACATTTTTTCAAAGGTAGCATTTTAATTCAATCTACTAGGTACGGTTAACCACGTAAAGGAGACTGTGTATGTGAAAAAACCAAAAGGTCTCCCAAGCAGGAGACGACTTCAAAATATCAAATTGTTTTTATGTTGAAAAACACCACTTTTTTCTGTTCTTTCACCATATTATGGTGAAAGAACAAAAAAAACACGATTTCAGACAGTGTAATCCTCTGTGAAATATTCTTGATTAAATTGTTACGAAACCACCGCATTGCTAACAATCATTGATTCAAAATTAATTACTATTCTATTGACATATATAAATGGATAGAAAAAAGTAACAGAAAACCAGCCATTAATTATATTTCAAATTACGCATACCAATGTGACATAATATCTCTGTACGTTGCACAAGTGACGTAATATCTCTGTACATTCCACAAGTGACGTCACATATCTGTACCAGTGTATCAGTAGCTTCCGTAGTATAGGATTGCTTACTTTTGCGATTTTGTTTGACACGTCACGTGATCTCGTGACGTAACAGTGGTGACTGGATTGATTCGGTACTGCAGTTTTAAATTAAAATAAACAAATTTCATGTATATTCCTTATTAAAATATTATTTTTATATGGGATTAAATACTTAATATAAATGGATTAATACTAAGTAAAAATTTTTCTTTTGTGGATGATAGGGCGAGCTATTTTGCCCTTTTTAAAAGTAAGAGGTTTCTGTTGATATTAGCTTAAAAATAAAAGATGTTAGTTGTCGCGCCCTCTAGTAGCATATGTAGCAGTTACTTTGTATTCCCGTTCCTTTTCTAATAAAGCAGTTTCTTGCTGATAGTTGAACAAGTCGGAGTGTTTTTATTGTTTCCTTCCGCCTGCTTTTTAATAGGTTATGTGCCCAGAACACCACGTGTAAATAAAAACATTGAAACAAGTGTTACCGCAGTTTGTTCATTCAGTAAAAAATGTTCAAAAGCACAAAAAAATACGACTTTCACAATAACAAACTCAATGTTTCAGAAACCTAAATAGTATAGTTAAATAAAAATTTAATCAAAACAAACAAAAACAATGTAATACTGTCCGAAAATAATCCTCAAAAAAATGTTAAAATAACACACAGTCTTATGGCTGGTACTAAAAGTGTCACCAGTGTTACGTCACATTTGCTCGGCGCTTGTTTAACGTGGCGATATATGTAAGTAAGCAATCCTGTATGTACATAATCGTTGGCAACGTCCAATCAATTTAGAGAGAGATCTCCATAGGTTATATGTTTTTATGATGAAATTTTAAGTTCATAGGTAATTTCTATCAGTTGTCACTTACTTCAAAGATAATTGTGCACATTCACTAATTATCTTCTGCTAGTAAGTGTGGATGCAGCCTAAATTACCATTAACATTGACATTAACAGGTGGAAGTATTATTTTCGCCATTTCACTTCATGCAGCATGAATTAAATTCAATTTACATTGGGAGTTGGTCAACTTTCAACTTCTCGTTTTAATGTTTTTTTGGTATAATATAACTCTATGCGAATAGGTACGCATGTGTATTTTTTTCTCAAGTATGTATCATTTACATGCAATGGAATCGTATTTCTTGTTGATGTCAATTTAATTGTAATATGATGGTGATTTGATTTTAGCTGTATGTTTCCAACCTACCATTTATCGTCGAATCCCAAAAACATCACAATAATACTAAACCAGGTACTCACAATTTCCTATGATTCCAGGAATAAAACCATTTGCTTGCCCTCACGAAGGATGCGAAGCCAGATACACTATCCGACCCGACCTGAAAGACCATATCAGGAAAGTCCATACCAGAGAACGACCTTTCAAGTGCAACGTTTGCGATAAGTGCTTTCTGACCGGCTCCGTTTACTACCAGCACCGGTTGATACACACCAACGACAGGAGATATGCGTGCGACGTATGTTTCTAATATCCTCTGACTTTGTATCTTTTCAATGTTTTACGAATTTTCAGTTGTGCCCGAAACGTTTCTTCAGAGCCGACGCTTTGAACAATCACAGGAGAATCCATACAGATGAAAGACCTTATCCATGCCATGTTTGCGGAAGAGAGTTCAGACAGAAAGGAGACCGGAACAAGCATTTGCGAACCCAGCATCCGGACAGCTTTCTAGTTTAGGAGTGTTACTTTGCAGTTTTAAATAGTATTTTAAGGGTTTTTGTTCATCTTTTTGTTCAAGCAGTTGAGAATGTATTGATTTAAGGCAATTCTACACCTTTCGATCCCATCCGATTTATCTGGAATCATTTATGAAATTCATTCCCGCCATACTTTTCGCAATGCAAACGTGTTTGTGATTTTCTATCTATAGAAATATGACTCCTACATTAACATAACTACAGAAAGTTCCAATGGGAATAATAATATCGAATAGAGTAATTAATACACGTGACAGGAGAAACATTAAGAGGAATGATAATGAAATTCACTTACAATGAAAAAATTTCACGCCTCTGAAAATGATAAAGGTTTTGAGATCTTATCATTTTCGAACGAATGAACGAAGAATGTTTCTTACAATTAATGACTATGCTTCATTCATCCAAAAGCAATATACTTCGAGACGTCGTGAATGCCAAAGAAAATCTAACAGCGAATTTGTGATCCTTAGCTTCAGGTTGCAGCTATGTAGACTTACTTTTACAAGTTCAAATTGACTGGGGGAAAATTTTCANCATTTTCACTAACGGATATTAACTTTTGAGTTAACTTAAAATAACGTTATAATAACATTGAACCTCAGCAAAAATCCAATGTCAAGAAGAACTTTGAGCAGACGTATTATTGACGAACGTTTTCGATTGAAGCAACACTTGATTAGGTAGGTAAGAAAAATAAATCGAATCTGTTAGATTGAAGGAACACTTGATTAGGTAAGCAAGAAAAGTAGGTATTTTTTATTTTCAACAGAACTAAAAGTCGTCCTGCACGTATATACATGTTGTATATAATTTAATATGGTGTAAAGTGATGTCTTTATAAATTTCATTTCAGAAATATTCTGTAAAATTAAAAAAGAACGCACAATCGTCTCAACGAAATCTTACAACTATCCGCATGTTTATAAAAATGAGTAATTACTTCTCGTTCCCCACAACGGATTCAATATTCCCCGGAGCGTAGGGCAACATCGTAGGAGTGCCGTAGGTGGTAATATAGCACTCTTAGGGCTGCGTTATTTCGATGGATATAGGCCGAGACCGCGTATGCTGGACATGCTGCTAACAAGTGCATTAGGGTATCGGACGCCTCGTGGCAGGCCTTGCACCTTTTGTGTCAGGAACCTCTATACCCATCACGCGACTGCGGTAAACTAAGGTGTTGAAGACACCATTCTGGCATGCCATGATGAACCCCCCAGTTTCCAACTTCAGCTCACTTGACCTGAGGGAAGCGAAAGTCAGGCGCTTTGATAAGCTGAGGTTTTCAATGTTATTGAAGAAGACCCCATGCTTATCCTTGTGTTGCCGCAAAAGTAGAGTGATCTCTGCGGATTTTATTTGAGCTTTTTGTTGAACGAGTTCCAACTCGGTGACAGAGTTGTAATCACCTCGTTCATTGTCGAAAACTAAACCGAGTTCATCAGCTGCTCGGGCAGCTGCCCTAAAGAGAAATGCTCCAATTCCTGCTCTTTCATGGTCGCGGACTTTGCATAGAAGGGAATCCAAACTCCTGACGACTTTATAGGTTACATTCAGTGCCATTCTGTCATGTAGACACTCAAACTCAAAAATCCACTGCCTCCCTTTTGTCGGGGGAAGTACAATCGAGGGACGTACAGATTATTGGGATGCGAACTTCTATAGAGATGCATTATTTTTCGGGTCTTTACGTCGAGTCCACTTCACTACTTTAAACGAGTAAAGTAAAATTGGTACGGCAAGCAAATTTATTTGTTGCAGCAATTTTGTTCTTCCCCGACAAATCCGACGACATCTAAAAGATGTAGGATGCTTCCATCTACGAGCTGCACATCCTCTCCGTAGTCCCTGCATCGTCCTTTTTTGAGATGGACAATTGCACATTTGTCTATCCCGAATTTCATATCGATAGCATGCGTGTGCTCTTCCACCACTCTCAAGGAATGATGGAGATCCTTCTCTTCAGAGGGTGACCTTCTGCCTCCGGTTTCCAGGGGTACCACAGTTATATCCTCGAGTATTTCTGAGGTCAACGGATAATGGCAATAGTGGGATGCAGAGGAGACGGGGGCTCAGGAAATCGCCCCGAAATACATCCTTTCTATTTGGACTCTGGCTTGACCAGATGTTATGTTGTTCAAGGCATCTCACTATTTTGTCAGATACCGAAAGGCATCTGAACAAATGCAAGATGAACTCATGCGACGTTGTATCAAATGACTTGTGGTAATCGATCCAGGCCATAGAGAGGTTACGCTTATACTGTATCGAGTCCTGCGTTACACATCTATCGATGGACAGGTTCTTTTTACATCCAGCGACTCCTCTCTTCAACCTTCTTTGCTCATGTATCCGTTCGAACACTCGGCCAACTGCGGTGAGTATTCGTGTATGTATAAGATGCTTGTAAACAACTTATAACACGAATTTGAGCATGTTATTGGTCTGTAATTCTTAGGAATCGACAAATCTCTGCTTTTGGGGATGAGAACGGTCCGTTCCTCGACAAACCAATCCGGAATCGTCTGCTGCAACTCTAGCTATGCCAACGGGTGGTAGAACTGCCATTTCTACCAATTCGGTAGCACGCTGGGAAGGAGTATGATCTAGATGTGTTTCACACCACAGAGCATGCATTCTCGCCATGCACCCTCTTCGCGTAGCAATGCAATGTAGCAATGTATAAGGATATCTCTTAGTTCATGCGTCCGCTCAAAGCGTCCGTTGTCATTGCCAAGGTTGTCATCGGTAGGAAAATCATTATTATGGGCCCCACCACCTTGCCTCTGACCCCTCCGAGTGGGACGATTGTGGGGGCCCCTTCCTCGATTCTCAGGAACCAAGTTTTGGGTCTACCGGATGGTTAGCCCTGTGAACCCACGGCCGACACCGGAAGGAGAATAGTTTTCACCTTCCTGGGGGCGCCTGAGATGCCGGGCCGGTTTTGCACCAGTTGCTCGGGTAAGTGGTGACGCAACCCACCAGATGTTTTAAGTTCTAGGGAGTGTATACTTTATTCGAAAATATGGTTTTAGTAATTATACCTCTGGATCATTTTGTTAAAAAAGTAAGTAAGAAACGATAAGATAGGTAGAGATAAGGAAACAAACAAATATGGGCTAGTCAGAATTCAAGTATAATCTATGAAAAATCAATGCGCTGAATGTCTATGATGCCTTATGCATTCATTCAAAAACCTAGGAATTATGTCAATATGGTTATCTTGCCTCCTGAAGTATAGTATTCCATGCTATCTGTACCTCATAATGAAGTTCTACCAAAGTCTACGAAGGATGGGTTGAACTGAGTAATCTCATACCATGACATGCCATACATGCTCAATGGGTGAAAGATCTGGAGATCGGGGTGACCACTGCAACAAATGGATATGATGTTGGTGGAAGAAACTCTTGCTACATGTGATCGGTAATTATCTTATTGGAAAATTGGACTGCGGAGGGTTCAAAGGTATGGTAAAACATGACATATCACTACTTCCTGCAAGTAACACCGGACAGTCATATTGCCTCTTATGAAATGCTAAGGGAAAATACTTGTATGAGATTCCATCATCTCACCATTACTTTACCAATAAAAGATTCACTTCATCTCCTGAAGACGCCAATTTGATTAGTGAAACGGGTGTCAAGTAGAGTATTGAAGTTCAGTTGTTTGGTGAAAGTGCTTGTTTTGGAAATACTCCACCAGTTCGCTGCCTATACCTTTCCACAGAAAACTTTGTTTCACATCTTTTACCTCGTTGTCTTCTTACCATTGTCGCCAAACATAGTCTGTATTCTGGTTCTAGTGTAATAGTTCTCTGAAACATGCTCAACAGTTTTGTTGATGTTAAATAGGGAAATGTAACATGAAAAAAGGACGGTATTAGAAAAGTCAAAAGTTCTGTATTCTCCATAAACAGTACACACACTCGTACCAATGGGCTAATGATCCGCAATTACTTTTGTTGAAGTGATTCAGTATCAGAGACCTAGAAGTCTAAGTCGGCTATCTTCATCTGTGGTTCAGTGGTGATATCCTATGCCTCTCTTTTTTGTTGTTCGGCATGCAACATGCCAACATGCAACATGCTCGACAAGCGTTCATCATAGAATTGATAGATCCGTTCATCCTAGTAGTGATATCTCAGAAAAACAAACTGGCCTCACTTTAATCTACAGTTTGATTTATATAAAACTTTCTCAGTTGATAAAAAAATGTCCTCGCTCTAGACATAATGAACACCTGAGATAGATTTTCTAACAAGAGTTCTCGCACAATCATTCATGTCATGAAAAACGATAGTTTTAACATGTATGATTATATTACAAATAGAAAACCAACGTATACTTACATATTACAAAAACTCAATATTTAATCATATTGCATGTATACCACAAATGAATAAAATTTTTCAGCTATTGCTGGGTGCTCCTGTTTTAAAGTAAATTTATGGGCATACATTACCAAACTCGGTGTAAACTGAATTTTTTAAATATTTGTTAACTGCAATATGAGAATTTTATATGACCTAAAACTGGCAATTATTTTCTTTGACACCTTGAATTTCGAAAGCATGGTTATATTCTTTTTGTCTCCATAGTCGATTGATCGCCAGATCCCATTTTTTATGAAAGCGGGGAATGGCCACATATTTTTATTCTTTTTTCTTGGAACTTTCGACTCTGAAAGTCAAAATTTTGATCTTAAACTTGAAATTTTGAATTAAGTCACGAAATTTCTCTTTGAGCTCGAAATTTAGTTTTTAACTCGAAATTTCAACATAAGTTGGAATTTCCAAGAAATAAGGTAATGTAAATGTGAATCCAAAGAATAGAAGAAATACAGAAATCTTCAAAGTACCCTGAGTCTATAGCTAGAATTTTGAGACTTGGCAAACATTCACAATGTGGATTTAGAAAAGACTGTAAAAAATTGTAATCATGAGGCTTGTTTTTGCCTTTTTTTTTTATTTTTTTCTTACATCTAGCTTATAGTTATAGTACATATGTGTGAATTTGTTAGTTATTTTGTGAAAATAGGCAATGTAGTAAATAAATGAAAGAATAAATAAAATATGTGGCTCTTATGCCCTTCCGTAAATGTTAATAATGGTAAATGGTATTATATGGATTTATTTATTACTTGTATCCTTTTGTTTTTATAAGTCAGGATGTTTAACTATAGAAACTTTCAGAAATATCGGTTTTATGAAATTGAAATAAATCAATGGGTGAAACTTTTTTTAAACAAGCTTTTATTCACTGAAAGTTTAAATCTAGTCATAAAAGATTTGTAGTATTAGTGACTGGGACTAATGTATTCTCAGTGATAAGAAATGTGATATAGATTAAAGAAAGAAATTCCAATTTAGAACAGTGGCCCGTAATTTAAATCGAAGATTTATATCAGGCAAATTAAATTCTAGATAGAGGGATAATGCTTTCCACAATTACATCCGCGATATTGAGTGGCGAATTTTTGTTTGTTACCTGTTTGTTGAGAAGGAACATGAAGATATTTGGAAAGGAATTTCCGGACAGTTTATTTTGAGTATTTTGTGAAGAAATATAATATCGGAATGAAACCTCTGAGGGCTAAGCATTTGAAGATCAGTTTCAATATGTGTTTAGGATGAGAATAATTGATGGGAAATATTTTTGGTTTTAAAGCAATATATCCCAGGAACTACAGAAAAATCCTTAAGGCTATCTCAGAGCGGTGCCTGTGCGAAAGTAACGATTCACTATATCGATTCTATGATATTGATATGAACTTCCTATGTTGGTGACCAAACACAAATACAATATTTTACAACTGACCGTAAGAATGTAACGTAAAGAGTTCCAAATAAATTTATGTTTCTGATATTTTTTGTTGAATGTCCTATTTGTTATATGCTTATAATGGAGGTGAAAGTTCATTTAGACACTACCTCGGGAATGTAATTTAATATGCCTATTGGTTTGTAATTATTTATAATGGTTATATCTCCAGATTCGAAAATTATGTAACTGTATTTCCATGACTGGAGAACGAATTTCTCCCAATCCAAGTGAGACTGACAATAGCATGAATAATGCTTTAGCGAGCACAAACGGATAATTTTGAGAAGCATTAGTAAAATACCAACTGACCCTGGAACTTTATTACAATTTCATTGAAGTAAATCATCTAAAACAATGACAGCAGTGATTGTGCAGTCATTTATATTACAATCAATATCTATAATAGGTTTGTTTACGTACGGAAACTGATAAGAAATTGCGTTAGTGATTTCATTTCCTTTACATATAGTCAGTGGGCATACTTGAAGACTGGCTTTAAATCAATTCATCCAAAGGAACAATTCGTTCAGGCCAGTCTTAACTCCCTACACTCTAGGTTAATGGACTGATACCTATCAGAAAACAACTACTCCCCTGGCTAATACCACGAAGAGCGTTGGATTATATCCGACAGGTGTCAGTGCAGAATTATTCACTGAAGTTATTCCTGCATATGCTGTTGGCAGTTGGTTAAATTTACGAAAATAAGATCTAACACAACATCATAACAATTAAAAATATTATTCAGGTGAAAGAGATTTTGATATGCTACATGTTGGGCTGCATTATCATTGTTATTGATAGTTGGAACAAAGAACTAAAATTTGTGTTGTAATGTCAGATCAAATTATAAATGACATAGGTGAACCACAAGGCAGTGTTATGGGACCACTGCTATTCATTATTTATACAAATGATATCAACTATGTACCTGGTTCACACCATATTAATTTATTTGCTGATGATACCCTTGTATATACAAAAAACTGTGATTCAAAAGAAACTGTACAGAATATCAATATATCTTTGAAGAACATTGAATTATATCTACAAGTGAATAAACTCAAATTGAATATCAGTAAATCTAAGGCGATGATTGTTACATCAAATTCGAATAAAAGAAAGATCGATACTAACAACGTTGATATCAGCATATTCAATAATCAACTCACAATTGTAAATGAAATTAAGTATCTAGGATTTATTATAGACTATCAATTAAATTTGTATAAGCATGCTGAATATACCATTAGAAAGATATGCAAGAAAATGTATTTTTTCTCTAGAATTTCAAAATCTTTATCAACCTTTGCTAGACTAACATGTTACAACTGCATAATAAGGCCACACGTTGACTAATGTGCCACACTGATGTATCTATTCAACCAATATCAAATGGGACAGTTTCAGAAACTACAAAATCGAGGTATCAGAATCATTTTGAGATGCAACCAGTATACCCCTATTGAATCTATGTTGAATACTCAACAGTGGCAGTCGGTACATAAAAGACTGTATTATTTGAGCATGATTTTTTTATTAAAATTACGAGTGGGATACAACCAGCCTATGTTAGCAGATATTTAGTTCGAAATAGTGACATTCATTCATATAACACAAGAACATGTAATACATTTTATATATCCCGAACAAACTATAAGAGTAGAATGAATTCATTGTTCTTTAAAGGTCTAGATAGTTTCAATTCACTCACATATATACAGAAAAATCATCAGATAAAATAAAAAGGCTAACAATAAAAGAGAACATTATAAGACTGGCAACTATTTGGGTATACATATAAAGATCAAGTCAAAAAAGGGACAAAGGTAACAAATCAGGGTTCTACAAATGAACATGTGGATCATGCCAAAAATGAATATAGGATGGACTTCAAGAAATTTCAAAACGAGAATCTCCGAAAATAACATACGTTTTGAGCTAAAGAAAACTGAATCCACCTATGCTTGAAATATTTCAGAGAATAACCACGATTTCAACGTGGTTCACACGTATAAAACCTGCATCACATGCATAAAAACCTGCATCACATGCAGGTTTTTATGCATGTGATCGGGTATCTAACTAACGGTTGAAGTGTTCGAGTTATCACCGCAGAAACTACAATGTTGAAATTTGTTTCCGGTTTTATACAATCATTGGTGAGCGTGGCTTCGTTTCTCTTAATTGGATTAAATGACCTTGTTTGCCTACAATTAAGGACAGGTAGCCAAATTTTACTAATATATATTGCCTCTTTATTTCCATTGAAAGTATCCCTGTGTTTCTGAATTTCTATTGCCTCTTTGGCGCCAATTTCTCTTGTGTTCAGAAAGACGGCTACAAGGTATCCTGTATACTTCGGGTGTTGCTAAAAGCTCTCAGGAGTCCTTTGAAGGTATTTTTCAGGTAATTCGAACTCCTCAGGAAAACTCTCAGGTTCACAAATGCGTCGGGCACACTCTCTTTTGTTGTGGCTGGTGGTTGGAGTATTTATTCAGGTACCTGTCTGTGTTGTTTTCCTGTACACTTTATGGACCAATGCCCTATCTTTACATCTGTTCACAAGAACATCTAAGAATGCTATAGTCTCTTGGGTTTTTCGTTCCATTATGAATTGAACTTTTGCTTTGAGAGAGTTTATATATTAAAGAAAATCGTTTAGTGTCTCTTCATCTTCATACGAACGTATCATTAACATAATGTAACCAACAATAAGGTTTTATGGCTGCTTGCTCTAAGACCCGTTGTTCTTAAATGTCTATGAAAAAGTTCGCCACCACCGGACCTAATGGAATGTCCTTTGCGGTACCATCCGTTCGTTGGCAAAAAACACCATCCTACTAGAAATAAGTTGTTAACAATGAACGAACAGGGTGATTATGTCTACTAGGAATACTTCGCCAATCAGCCGTATCGTGTCCGTGCCGTGTCCATGTCGAAGCTCACTAGGATGTCTCCAGGACCTCACCTTCAAAAACGAGTATCTATTTTTTTGAATGAACTGTCTCAATTATTTAACACATTCCCCTATTTTTCAGTTTCAGTTGCAGTAGGAACGTCAAGTATTTGCCCAGTTCATAAATTGGTGAACCTATCGCATTCACGATAGGTCTTGATGGCACATTCTCTTTATGGATTTTTGGTGAGCCATATACCGGGTGTCAACGAATCTATTAGACAAGTCATAACTTCTAGACTATTAGGTGTATCAAAACGAGATTTGGTACAGATAAATGGTATGTGGAGAGGAGAGTTNAAGTATCCCTGTGTTTCTGAATTTCTATTGCCTCTTTGGCGCCAATTTCTCTTGTGTTCAGAAAGACGGCTACAAGGTATCCTGTATACTTCGGGTGTTGCTAAAAGCTCTCAGGAGTCCTTTGAAGGTATTTTTCAGGTAATTCGAACTCCTCAGGAAAACTCTCAGGTTCACAAATGCGTCGGGCACACTCTCTTTTGTTGTGGCTGGTGGTTGGAGTATTTATTCAGGTACCTGTCTGTGTTGTTTTCCTGTACACTTTATGGACCAATGCCCTATCTTTACATCTGTTCACAAGAACATCTAAGAATGCTATAGTCTCTTGGGTTTTTCGTTCCATTATGAATTGAACTTTTGCTTTGAGAGAGTTTATATATTAAAGAAAATCGTTTAGTGTCTCTTCATCTTCATACGAACGTATCATTAACATAATGTAACCAACAATAAGGTTTTATGGCTGCTTGCTCTAAGACCCGTTGTTCTTAAATGTCTATGAAAAAGTTCGCCACCACCGGACCTAATGGAATGTCCTTTGCGGTACCATCCGTTCGTTGGCAAAAAACACCATCCTACTAGAAATAAGTTGTTAACAATGAACGAACAGGGTGATTATGTCTACTAGGAATACTTCGCCAATCAGCCGTATCGTGTCCGTGCCGTGTCCATGTCGAAGCTCACTAGGATGTCTCCAGGACCTCACCTTCAAAAACGAGTATCTATTTTTTTGAATGAACTGTCTCAATTATTTAACACATTCCCCTATATTTCAGTTTCAGTTGCAGTAGGAACGTCAAGTATTTGCCCAGTTCATAAATTGGTAAACCTATCGCATTCACGATAGGTCTTGATGGCACATTCTCTTTATGGATTTTTGGTGAGCCATATAGATGTGGCGGAAGGACTTCGCTACGTCTATATGCGATAGGTTCACCAACATATCAGCTGGCCAAATACTTGATGATCCTACTGAAATGGCTCATAGGAAAAACTGAGTCATTTATTAAAGACTCGGGTCAGTTCATTGAAAAGAATAAAAATATGAAGTTGGGTCCTGGGCACATACTAGTG
>NW_019294839.1:4162-14337 GCF_000500325.1 Leptinotarsa decemlineata | reverse complement strand
GAATATGCTGTGATTTATTTAAATCGTAGGGTCTACCTAACTTTCTTCAAATTGAAATAAAACAAAGTATGTTCATCTACTAAAGTTGTTGTACCTTAAGACAGCAGGATGTTCTTGTATATACTTGACGAGTAAGTAATTCTACGGTATTGAAAGAATTTAAAGTTCAATCTAAAATTAAAATAAATATCATTGAATATTACTTACTTGCAGGTATCGCACTGATGATGGCGTAACAGCCGAAAGAGCTTTGCAATTCACAAATGAAAAATTTTTACATGAATAATGTCGAGTCTAGTCCTGAGAGTCTAGAGAGAAACGGGTGTCATCACTGAAAATGTTGATTTTTTCATTATTATGTGTTATACCAATTACCAAAATCAAGAAATTGGAAGTTTTTCCTGATGAAATTGTGTTGTAGGTTGCACTAGACAAAGTTTCAGTACTTTCAATGCAACTTAGATCGATCTTCGTCATCAATTTATTTTGGATCTCACCTCTGTCTTGAATGATTTACTTTGCAAAATACTTTTGAAATTTCTGAAGACTTTCTTTTGCATTTCCTGATGAAGAGAATGTACAACGTTTCCTTCGCACTTTTTCGCCTGTATCGTTATCTCAGAACGAGTCATAGAGAAGTTATGCGACTCTAACGTTG
The DNA here is from genome assembly GCF_000500325.1 of Leptinotarsa decemlineata. Taxonomy (NCBI): domain Eukaryota; kingdom Metazoa; phylum Arthropoda; class Insecta; order Coleoptera; family Chrysomelidae; genus Leptinotarsa; species Leptinotarsa decemlineata. The sequence goes on along the minus strand of NW_019294839.1, from coordinate 13,679 downwards.
AATCCCAATAGACTTGTCGTTCTCACGGTCATTTTTTGCAGTGAACGTATGCAACGCAGGTGTTTCAATCCGATATTCATTTGACCATGCAGTCCCCAGAAAAACTAGTAGTTGAAATTTCTCGTTTCTCATTTCATGAACATCATAAATAGACTGAATTATAATGATAGGACAGAAACGGATTGGCCCTGTAGATTCAATTTCAGGTTTCCGGATTGTAATTGTTACTTTTTCCACTGTCGCTTTTATATTTGAGACTTCCAACCAAGAGTGATTCGAAATATTTTTATTCACTACTGCTCAAAAGATAATAAATTATTNTTGAAAAGATCTATATAGTTTTTCCAATTTCGGATTAAATCATCAAATGATGAGCTCTTATTTGGGTTTTTTGGGTGACGAGTAAAGCGGCTGAATTTACATTTCGAATTATCAAATGAGTGTGAAATGATTACTTCCATTTCAAGAAATTTTTATCGAAATCTTTTCGAATAGTATGTAGTTCATTCATGAAAAGAACATCAGTACTACCTGGAATGGCGGGATGTTGATCAAAAAAATCACTTGCAATATCGGATATATGTTTGTATCATATTTACAACTGATTGTGGAAGGTTCTGTCAGTTAAATCCAAATCCAAAGCCATATGCTTTCAAAGACTTTGAGCCAGAAGGTTCTTTTTGTATTAATTGACTCATCAATATATGAATTCAAAAGTACATCAATTATGTCTATATTGAAGAAGAAAGTAATACATATCATGAAATTATGAAACAACAAAAATTAATCGGCGTTCCGGGGATACTTCATTGATTCCGGTGGCGCATTTGCTTTTTCAGCTGCAGGAAAACCCGGAAAAACCTGCAGCATCACATCATCTGAAGATCTTGATTTTCCAATATCCACTCTTTCATAAAACAAAATGTAGGGTGTCTCTAGGGGCTAAAATAAATTCAAGACATCGCCAGAACACTTAGTGGCACGACTATCGTCAAACTTAAACCAATTCGTTTCGTCTTTAACCAATGCATAATAATGACCAGATTCAATGCTGGAACCACAGTGAACAATGACTGCATATAGATTATAATAGTGGTCTGCTTAATTGAAGTGTTCATCTATTTCGAACCTCCGTAAGAGTTTGGTGCTTCCATCAGAGGTTGAGTCATGTTTGAAGATCATCAGTATTATCATTAGATTGACTTGTGCTTGTTTTCTTATGAAAGTCAGTTAGTTTGGTGCATATTTGGCAATACAGGTAATCATCACCCTTTAAAAGTTACATTTTCAGATGATTTAACTGCAATTTTTGTACGGACTAGTTATTAGTCATAGGAAACACTAGTTGACGTTCCAGAAAATCACATACGTTTTTGCTACAACATTTACTACAAAGTAAACAAGTGAGGATTTTTCCAGCAAACGATCTACAAACATAAGACGAGATAGACTGTGGGGAATCATTCAATCATTCAATTGATTCTGCTATTTTTTTGCTCACGAAAAGTATTCAACAAGAACCCCAAGAATTCGGAGCAAACGAGTATTTAGTGGATTTCAAAGACTTCAGGAAATCGGTTGGTGGAAAAGATGATACATTCTTATGAAAGTTAAAATGTACAATTATTTGTATCTTAACCTTTTGAGACAAATAGTGCCGACTATATAAGAACATGCAGAAAATTATTTGCAAACAGTGGCATAATATAAACAGATGCACAGAAGGGAGGAAAGCAACATACGATGCCTTGAATGACACATACCCTTGTAACGCTGAACTCCAAAACTATGGCTTTTTCCAGAATAAAAACTGTGCTAAGTGTAGAAATGAAAACAGGTTTGACCACAAAATGAAGACTTGTGCAGGAATCCAGAAGATTTTCCATGTCACATGTTAAGTTAGTTCCCTATATAACATTCAACAAAAATGTTTCAAAAAATGTGAAGAAGACACAATACGTGTAGTGGTACTATAAGCAAAAACTCTATTCTCAAATAAAAAAGTTAACCTTGTAGCAGAATCATCCTGTATGTGGTCATTCCTACCCGCTACTATTGAAATATAAGGTTTCTACTTCGAAAGGTTGATAAGTATACGACTAGATGCCTCTACCTGACCGTTCATCATTTTAATAGTTTTTGCTAAATGTTTGGACACAACAAAATAAAATTATTTTCTTCAAGTCTGTAACGATAGCCGTAGAAATCGAAAGAAAATTAAAATCCTCTCTGCAGGAAAACCCGAAAAAACCTGCAGCATCACATCATCTGAAGATCTTGATTTGCCAATATCCTCTCTTACATAAAACAAAATGTAGGGTGTCTCTAGAGGCTAAAATAAATTCAAGACATCGCCTGAACGCTTAGTGACAACTATCGTCAAACTTAAACCAGTTCGTTTTGTCTTTTACCAATGCATAATAATGACCAGATTCAACGCCGGAACCACAGAGACCAATGAATGCATGAAGATTATAATAGTGGTCTGCTAAATTGAAGTGTTCATCTATTTCGAACGTTCGTAAGAGTTTGGTGCTTCCATCAGAGGTTGAGTCATGTTTGAAGATCATCAGTGTTATCATTAGATTGACTCGTGCCTCAGCTATACTTGTTTCCTTATGAAAGTTAGTTAGTTTGGCGCATATTTGGCAATACAGGTAATCATCACCCGTTTTGCTACAACATTTACTACAGAGTAAAAAAGTGAGGATTTTTTCAGCAAACGATCAACAAACATAAGACGAGATAGACTGTGCGGAATCTTTCAATTCAGGGCGATCAGGAGTATTGATTCTGCTATTTTTTTGCTCACGAAAAGTATTCAACAAGAACCCCAAGAATTCGGAGCAAACGAGTATTTGGAGGACTTCGAAGACTTCAGGAAATCGGTTGGTATGAAAGATGATACATTCTTATGAAAATTAAAATGTACAATTATTGAGAGAAATAGTGCCGACTATACAAGAACATGCAGAAAATTATTTGCAGTGGGATAATACAAACAGATGCACAGAAGGGAGGAAAGCAACATACGATGCCTTGAATAACACATACCCTTGTAACGCTGATCTCCAAAAATAAGGCTTTTCCCAGAATAAAAACTGTGCTAAGTGTAGAAATGAAAACACGTTTGACCACAAACTGAAGACTTGTGCAGGATCCCGGAAGATTTTTAAGTTACTTCCCTATATAACAAAATGTTTCAAAATATGTGAAGAAGACAATGACTTAGTATGGTTTTGGCAAGCCTTGATTCATTTCAAGTTCTCAGAAGAATTCAAAAATCTTATTGGAAGCGATAAATATCACAAGAATGATAATGATACGTGTAGTGGTACTATGAGCAAAAACTCTATTCTCGAATAAAAAAGTTAACCTTATCCTAGATTTAGTTAGTGTATAGATGAAATGAATTATTTGTGAGCTGTTCGAAAATAGTTATGTATTGATTATGAATGAAGGTTATTTGAAATAAATCATTCACGTTGATTCTAATAGTGAGCATCAGTTGAAATTCATGAGAGAGATTACAAGTTATATGAAGAGTTGAAACAAAGAACAGAGAGGAAAGGAACTCTTCAGGAAGTGAGCATAAATAGCCCAAGACTAAGCAGTTGTTATTCAGGAGTTTCCATGAAATTTCCTCATCAGTTGATTGGTTACCATTCATAAAAATGGACTACTACTGAGAAACGATAAATGTTGAGTGACATATAGTTTCAATTGATTCAGATAGGATTTTTATTATGGTTTAGCTTGATACACTGAATATTGTAGTATCAACTAACATCAAAAATATATTTCAGCACGAAAAAGCTTGTAATAATCATAGAGTTTGATGGAATTCCATTTTGGTTGATTATTACCTGAATTTCTACATTATTTGGGATAAAAATTGGGTATGGAGTTAGAAAATATTCAGAGGAAATATTTTGGATATCAATTCAAATATGGTTGTACAAAAAGATTATTTTGTTCCTGTACCAAATACTACAAAGAAATTTAATATTCCAATACGAAGTCATTTCATCAATTCGTAGAATGTCATTTCTTTACAGTCCAATAAATCAACATCTGTTTGACTTTTATTATAATTCGTAGTGCATCAAAATAACTGCTGAAATAAATATTCTTCAATGTTCTAGGCTAGGTTATTTGCGACAATCAGCTGTTCTATACACACACCTCACCTTGATACTCGTAACGTTCAGTGATAACATGAATACTGAGTTGATTCGAATAAATGCTAAACAACTGATTATTCAATCAAGAGTTACGTTGATGTATGATTTCAAAGTTTATTCTAGGATGACGTTTATAATAATGAAACCAGTTGCGTTGAAACTAATTCATTATTGATGTAACACTTGACGGTTTCAGATGTTGATCTATTGAAAACATTTTTCCATATCAGAACAAAAATACTGTTTTTCGACGCACGTTCCGCTTACCAGTATATGATAGATTTGATCGTGAAACACTATTTTTATTATAGTATGAGTAACGTGTTTCAATAGAATCGATTCATTAATTCATCAAGTTTCAGAAGAATTGATTTTTCCAGCTGATGGAAAATAATCAGTAAAGTGACACCTTATCATTCACTTGTCTCCATAGTCTATGTTTTCTTCACTGAGTTCGTGCTGAAAACATCAATGACTGAACCCTGGTCTTTGAAGGATTCACAGTTATGAACGATCTAACGATCTAACGATCTACTTAATTTCGTATTTCTTTTTTCGTGTTTCAATATATCATGTTAACACTTCCAAAATGCAAATCATGAAATTATAAAACTATAACAAAAATCAATTGGCACTCCTGGGCGACTTCATTGATTCCAGTGGCGCATTTGCTTTTTCAGCTGCAGGGGAACCAGGAAAAACCTGAACCAGACCACATTATCTGAAGATCTTGATCTGCTAATGTTATCTCTCCCATAAACAAAATTTAGGGTGTCTCCAAAATAACACGCACTGTTTACTATTTGGAGGGTGGTAGAGGTACATCTACCCTCTATAGTTTACATACCGAGCATGCGCACTTTCTAATATTCAAGGTCCCATTCGAGGCGACTACGATGTTGGGTCCTTTATTATTACACAGTATACTTACCTCGGATCTCTCTGTCACACATTTCCACGCGCATTGAAATTCAAATCTTTAAAGTTCGCAAACCCCTAATAGGACCGAATTTTCTGGAGACAACCCTATATCAACGTGTTCGCAATGAAACAGCGCTTATGATGATATACATTTTTTTTTTTATTATCTAATCANTATCGTGAAATCGAATTGGAAGTTACATCACAACATAATAGAAGAATGAAAAATTCACTGAAAGCAATGAAAAATCAAATTCGGTAAAAACTCGACAAAGAAATTCCATACGATCTCAGACGCTGAGCAAGCAAGTCATTATTTAGGTCGGATCGTATCGCTGCTCCTGAAGAATAAAAAATAAGGAATTTTTGTTTACTGGGGCTTCGGCACCTGCTCTTTCTGCACGTGTTTCCCTGCACGACTAAGGTACGATTTAGCCCTAATTCAGGCAGACTATGACGTCATCACACCAGTCAGGTTGCCGGCTAAGCAGATCAATACATGTTCGAGACCTGATCAAAACCTGTTGACCGTTCGTCAGTAACAAGAAGCGTCGCTCTCGACTGGGTGATCTGTCTGCCTTGTATGGCGAGCTGAGAGGCAACCTGAGCGGTGTGAAGAAGTCACAATCTGCCTAAATTAGGGCTTGATCTACTACCAGAAGATAATCTTTATGCCAAGAAAAAATTCTCTAACTTTAATTGTAGTACTGGTTTTTGATCTGTAGTTTACCTAAGGAATCGTCGTACCCCAACCAACAGTTGTAGCTGACGTAGAAGGCATCGGCTACGTAATGTTCCTTGTTGGCCTCTTTGCCGTGGTGGTTATATCAGGTTAGGTTCCTCCACCGCAACCCGCAAGGGTCTATTGTGGATCATACCTCATTCAGACTCAACCAGGTCAGACGATGTGAGTGCGACTCGGCCAAACTCTGTTGAGCTGACTCGGTCTGCAGCGGGGCATGCACAAAGTATGTGCTCTGTTTTATCATTTTCCAAACAGAGGCGACACCCACTGTCTTTCGACAGTCCAATTCTCTGCATATGATGATTCAGACGACAGTGACCCGTGAGAAGGCCTGTTGGACATCCTTACTTCACTTCAACAACTGTTTGGTTACAAGTTTCTAAGGGTGAATGATCGCCTTGGAGTGAGCCAATCATAGAGGTGTACTAGCTTATCGGTGTACTAGCAAAATTGGTCTTTCTGGTTACATATCCTTTACTTTTTTATCCTTCCACCTCCTACCAATTCAAGATATTTGTATTGATTTTGATAAATTGATTTGTTTCAATGTAATAACTACACTCCAGGAATGTACCCCTGGTAATAAGAGAATGGATACCCAAGATGATCTCTGGTAGAACAATGAGTATAAATGTAGAAGGCATCATAGTGAAAGGATTGGTCATGAGGGGGTGTCCACAGGGAGGGGGGTCTTATCACCCCTTCTCTGGAACATAGTTCTGGATACCCTGATTAATCACCTTAACAAAAATGGATTCCACATAATTGCATACGCAGATGACATAGTTATCTTGCAGACCAGCAAATTTGTAAACACACTGTGCGATAGAGCGCAGGATGGGCTCAAATTAATAGAGACATGGTGTAAGGAACACTCACTGTCGATCAATCCCAAGAAGACTGAGATGATCCTTTTCACTAGAAAAAGAAGTTTAACAGACTTAAAACCTCCCTAAATCTTCAACAGCAAACTGAACTTTTCTGAAGAGGTGAAATATTTTGGTACTATCCTCGACAGGAAGCTCATCTATAGAGCAGAGCAAAAAGAGCATACGTGGCTTGTGAGCAATGTCGGAGGACAGTGGGATGCACATGGGGTCTTTCACCTCGTGTGGTCACCTGGATCTACACTGCAATAATAAGACCTATGTTAACGTATGGAGCCATTGCATGGGGACCGACAGTTCTACAAGCAACGGTCATCCAAAAATTATATCGAAAATAGCGAATGGCTTGTTTAAACATCACAGGAGACATGAGAACAACACCAACCGCGGCAATGAAAATAATCACGGGTCTGACCCCTCTGGATCTGCACGTTGAGGAGGTTGCGTCAATGGCCATGATACGATTGCGCACGGCAGGTGTAAACCTCGAAGTAGGAATGGGTCAATTAAGGCGGAGCCTATGGCGGGAAGCGCTTACTTCTCAACCTCTGCTGCAGGCAACAAGCGATGCAATTGAACTCAGGTTTGTGTTTAATAAACCCTACAAAATACGAATTAAGCAGAACATAGGGTCAGATGATACAAATACAATACGGATTTATACAGACGGCTCAAAAACCAAAGAAGGCTCAGGGTGTGGAGTGTACTCCAGATCACTGGGCCTTAGAATCAATTGTGGAATGGGAAGAAATACCAGCGTGGTCTAAACAGAACTAGCTGGTATCTCAATCGCCACAAAAGAAATAACCAGAAAAGAATTTCTGGCAAAAACATAACAATCTGCACTGACAGCAGACAAGCCTTATTAGCCTTGAACAGACAACGTATAACCTCAGGGCTGATACTACAGTGTCACCAAGATTTAGCCAAAGCCTCGGTAGATAATAACATTTTGGTTTGGTTTGGCGAGTCTTGGCCTACACCTGCCGATATAAAAGAGATGTCTCCCAGTGNTTATTATGGAGATTCTGGGTTGTTTCATATGCTTTTCGGTAAATCGTAAACTATTCATGATATCTAGATGATAGTCAGCGTTCATTTGTTGATACGATTTCATTGAATTACTTCTTTCGTGACCGGAAGATAAAATACGAGAGCTGCTGCTCTTATATAATTTTTCATGAAGTTAATCATTTCGTCGCCGGTGAGAGAAGTCAACTGATATAATTCACTTTTTCTTTTTTGAAAACACAGCTCTCTTGGCTTCCGGAGGAGATGCTGATGCAAGGATCGCTTTGGCGGTTTTCGATTCTGGTGTTTTCAGTTTTTTGTTGATCCTTTGTTAGTTTTATTCGATTCTAATGGGACTTGGTTCTACTAGCAGAAGTCGCGGACGAAACCTTGGAGCGACGGTATTTTCATCCACGGCAATTGCCATTTTAGGTTTGTCCAGTTCCTACTCGAAACCTTCCAAGCTGTTGATGTGCTTCAGTGAAGTGTCTAGTTCTGTATTTCCATGGTTACATACCATGAAGATGTCGTCAACTATCTCAAACAGACTCAGATCTTCTTGTGGGCTTCTTCAATCACCAGAGTTTCAAATCACTCCATATAACGGGTGATTTTTCAAGAGATATAGGATTTGATTTTCGAAACAACACAAAGGATTTGGAAAAATTGATGAGATTTTCATTGGAATCGATAGAACGATTAATATAATTTAAAGTTTGCAGATGATTCCATGCAAATGTTGTTCGTGGCTCCGCTTCAGCTGGGCCATGTGCAAGGTCCAATTTTGGCACACTCTCTTTCTAACATATCGACCGGTATTTCACGTATGAATGCTCCAGTATTGGCTTCCAAAACGCCAGTCGTTGCTGGTTTATCGCTGTAGACATGAGCCACAAGAAATAATCCAAAGGCGTTAAATCACACGATCTAGGCGGCCAATTGAAGGCCCCAAAAAACTGTTCACCGAAGACGGCTCTTAATTGAGTCATTGTTTCGCGTGCCGTGTGGCACAGTCTTGTGGAAACCACATGTCAGACATGTCCAATTCTTTCATTTTGGGCAATAAAAAGTCGTCAATCATCACACACGGTAACGCTCGCCATTCACAGTAACATTCCGGCCATTGTCGTCTCTGAGGGAGTACGACCTGATGATGCCACCGACCCATAATCCACACCAAAGAGTGACTTATTCGGCATGCATCGGTAGCTTTTCCAATACTTGTGGCTGGTCTTCACTACAGATGCGGCATTCAACCAGAAATGGGTATCGTCGCTGAACATAATTTTTCGATAAAAATGTGAATCTTCCTCCAACTTTGCCAGCGCCCATTCACCAAATGTTAGAAGTTGTGGGAGGTCGTGTGGCTTCAATTCTTGCACCAGCCGTATCTTTCAAGGTTTTACACCAAAATCCTCTCCAAAATTTTCCACGTAGTGGAATAACAGGGGCCTTATTGCTACGAACGGCGGCGAATCGACATTTCATGGTCCTCACTCTACGTACGCGTGTTGGTTGTTTAATGTCCAATAATGTAAACTGGGTTCGAAATTTAGTCACAAGCTTCCGATTAGCTCCCTCAGTAGGTCGACGAAACTGCCTATAAATTGGAAGAAGTTCACGATGCACTTTCTTCACCGAGCATGAATTTTGATAATAAAGTTCAATAATTTGCAAGCGTTGTTCATTCGTAAGTCGATTCATGGTTAAATTATAGACCAAACTGAACAAGTTTGACAATGACACAAGACACGATTCACGCGTGATCT
>NW_019294838.1:0-21599 GCF_000500325.1 Leptinotarsa decemlineata | reverse complement strand
TAGGAGAGATTGATTTTTGGAAACCAAAGGTTTTGGTTTTGGCTTATCAAACAACTGAAAGTTATTGTATAGAGAATTGAGACACTTTTCATAGAAAATGTCATAAGACCTCCTCTTTCAGTTTGAAAAAAAGTTGATAGCACCTTCACATCATTACGTTTTTCATCAAAAAGTATTGAAGATGATCCTTTTTTCAAAAATTGTGTTCGTCTTTTATATTTTGCTCCTGTCGAAAGTTATGAGGGGGACTGTTTTCATCCGCACTGAATATTAATGAAGTGGAAGCCGTGCTCCTTGCTTATTGTCAAAACTGATATCAGCATTCGGTTTTCGTCTGAAAAAAATTAGAGAGCAAGTTAGCACTTCCGCACTATTCAACATTCAATTTAAGGAAGTGTCAATCGATTCAATAGATTCCGTTCTAGTCCAGTGAGCAGTTATCTTCGATCAAGTTGAATTTCTGGTTTTCTGCAACTGAGGAACATTTCAAATGCAGCGCACTTTCCACACCGAGGTCTTGCATATAAACCGAAAATCCTACGTGTGAACTGAAGTAAATCGACATGAAGAGCACATACACATGCACTCTCAAGGTAATTGGGAATTCCTCTCGACAGCTGAAGGATAAAATTCTTTGATAGACGAGTTTCAGGTTCGCATCAATCACCAGACTGGAATTGCTATTTTGTTGAGTTGAAGCGATTTTGACACTTTGTAGATTCTAGGTATATTATGCCATTATGCAGTACATGTACAAATGGAACTTTCTGTCTCTGACATGGAATTCAATTCGAATATTAGAAGTCCCACGACAATTAATAATAATAAATAATAAATGGGCTTTATTCATTGACATACATTGTTTATAAAGAAGAAGTAAATACAAAATTCAATGAAAGGGTGAAATTCAGCCGAGGCTGTTTCACAACTTAACCTGGGGGATAGTATGTTTTATATAGAAATATAAAAATAATTACCTAGTATATATTGGTAAGTGAGTAGTTCATGAATCTTTGTGAGACTTAGAAAAAACAAAGGTTATAAATTCCAAAGTAAATATTAAAAATCTATTCAGCTTAAATAAGGTAAAATATAGCAAAACATACACAAAAGTGAGACAAAGGGAAAACCATATGAGCAAGACATAACATGAATATATTATCTATCCAGAAGACTTCAAATATGTTTTCAACTTTTTCTTGAAATTATATAGGGAGTAGTGTCTAAATTCACTGGGCAGAGCATTATATTGTTTGATAGAGTTGTAAATAAAATCACGAGAAAAACAGGCTGTCGAGTGTTTTGGAATAATAAGAGTGTGACGGTTTCGTGTCCTCGAATCATTTCGTGATTTGAAACTTTTATATCTTTCATAAATATAATTTGGCTTTCTGTAAATGAGGAATTCATGTGTATTGACGAGTAGGTGGAACTATCAGGTTTTAGCAATCGGTAACCAACCTGACTCCTCGAACTTGGGGGATATATGGTCGAATTTTCTCACATCATAAGAAAGATGAATGCAATTGTTTTGTATTTTTTGTAAGCGACTTACATCAGTTTGTATCAAAGCAGGCCCGTAGATTATATCGCAATATGCTAATCTAGACAATATGAGGGTTTCGCAAAGTTTCAACTTCAATTTGGAAGTCATAATATCTCTACTTTGATAGAGTTGACGTAAGATACTGTATGAGCTACGACAAAGNGAACCCAACCGTTGTTCGGCCAGGTCACCGGACCTAACGCCTATAGACTTTTACCTCTAAAAGAAGTTGAGAGATCTTATTGTCAAATCGGCAATCAATTCTAGATACGAATTGAAAGCGGCAGTGATGCGAAGTTTCACTTCTCTCATTCCTGTTGAATTAATTAATTTGACAAAAAACGTTCACAAAAGGTGTCGTTGGTGGGTAGGAGAAGCTGTTAGATATTTCGAACACCTTCTCTGGAGAATTATATTTCATTGTTTGTTCTTTATCATTGTTATTATTATTGTTGAAGTTTCATTAATTAGTAGTGAATATAGTATAAATTATTACCAGTTTTATTAAAACTATGTGTTTTAATTACTGCTGCCCTACATTTAATAGGTACTAGTGAATAATTTTTTCTTTTTTATCGCCGCTTCCTTCAAATCCTACTCGATCAAAATGAGCGTTTCGAAATATACATAAAAAACCTAAAAGCTCTGTATTTCTAACATGACTTCAGCAAGTGTGCTACATTTTTTGGAAGGTAATTTTGAGCTCTATTGAAATATGTAAGGATATACAAGGTGTCTCATAAAAAAAGTTTTCCATTAATAACTATTAATATCTCAATGGAATAAATTTGTTTTTCACACCACCGAATTCTACGTAAAAAAATGCTATGGAAATGCACATTGTCTAATTTGGCCCACTCTGTACATATTTGAATAGTTGCGAAAAAAGTTTTGAAGTGTTTTTTAATATCTTCATCATCTCAAATATCGTCAGAATTGAATTTGCTGAAAATAGGGAATTTACGTTATTTTCAAGTATCTCCGGAAATAATCGAAGTTTCCCAAATTCAAAAATTTGATTTTTAGTTGATTTTCATTCATTCTTATGTATAACAGAGTGATTATGCATAGTTGATTATGTAAAATAGTTGAAAATAAACTCAAAAAAGGGCAGCTTTGTATAAGGCTTATTAGAGATTCCATATCACATACGCCTCTGATAATTTCCATTTATATTATGAATTGATCGAGAACAGGTACAGAAAATATAAAAAGCCTCCTAAACGAAAAAGTTATACCAACCATCTTATCCCTGGTAGATTGTGGATGTGAATATTCCCATCACCAATTCAAATTTTGAAAAAAATAGCTATGAATTGATTCTATTTCCACTTCCCAATGAAATGAAGGTGATAAATTCAGCAATATCTTTTTTTATCAGCTAATAAGTCCTGAATCAATCAGCAAGGAATAACAACATGAAGGACTTAAAGAGTTATCAAAACTCCATAGTATACTGAGAGTAATGCTCATGAAACTAAGAAACTGTTAGTCGACATCAACATCCCATGAAGAATCGTATTATATTTATTTATGTATTTTTTATTCATTCATTTACAGCAATTCCTATAGTTACAAAATAATTAACATATATGTATACGNCTGACATAGTCATCATGATACATTTTAGGAGTGTTCTTTTTTTTTATCATTCATATTATTAATATATTGCAGGACCTGCAATCTGATCACATTTGTTGATGCCATGTTCATGTTATGTTCAGATCTGATGTAATGTCAACTAGTAAAGTCATTTTTTCTTTCACCCTAGATTTCGATTCACTCTTGTTTTTACTACGGCCTTCAATATCACTACTTGATATTTGCATACCGTCATAAAACTTCGACATGACGCATTTTACAAATCTTGGTGTTGCTTGAAAAAAATTGTTTTAATATCACCATTCAAATCATTTGAAATGATGTGCTGAAAATGAGTATTTTCAATAATCCAAAACCGTAAACTTTTTCCAGTTCAACTAGTAACACTAGAACTGACATACTCTTCTCGACGCGCGTTTCACCAACCACGTCTTTAGGACATCAATGAAACTAACTAGTTTTCTATCACACCAAAGCATGAAGAAAAATCAATTAGTTTTCTGCATATTCTGAAAACTTCAACGTGGTTGGAGAAAAGTGCGTCGAAAAGAGTATTGCAGTTCTGTTGATTGGGGGAAGTGTTTATTTATTGGTTCATTTATTTACGCCAGAGGTTCCAGTTTTACTTTTTATTTTCATTGATGTTTGATGTGACAGAACGAAATTGATTTATATGTAAACCTGATTGATCCGGGACATAGATTGACCTTCAATAACTAGATTATTTTAATTATTTTCACAATATGACCAAATCATTTGTATCTCAATTACGTACATCTAGATTGCGTGAATCTCTGTCTCTGACAGCAATCTGACTGGATTAAGTAATGATGTGAGAGGCGAATACCTGCCCATATATTTTTCCTCAAATTTTTTTGTCGATTTTTCTACACTCTCGAATTTGTCAATTTTTAAAAATTATTCTATAGGACACTGGGAGGCGCCCCCGTTGGCGTTAACGGGTAGCTCTCCGCTCAACAGATTTTCACTTTAAGCCTCCGTCTCTGACGTTTCGCTTCCTGCTGGTGCTGCTGAACCTCCTGGAACAAGTTCATGAACAAAATAGGTAAGAATAGTTCTGCTATCACGCTCAAGCGTGAATTACCTCATCCAATTTTTCCATGAACTAAGCGCGATGGCTTTCACATGCCGTTCATGGAAGATATCCAATGAATTATGAATCAGCCCGTGTTTACGGGGCTGATTATGATAACTCCTGATAGCCGTGACGTGGCTCGTCAGCGGACTTTTTGGCAGAAAGAACGTGATAATTTCTGAGACAGCCTCCTGATATATTCAGTGACTGTCTCCACTTCAGCCAGGTTTAACAGATCGATCAATGGAATGTATCTGTCCCTATTCGTGAAAATACGGAGAACCTTATTCTGCATCCTTTCGAGTCTCTGTGAGGGAGATCTCTTGAGGCTGCAGAATACAGGGCAGGCGCACAACATAGCTGGTCTTATTATCTGTTTGTAAATTAGCTTCTTGTTGTCAACACCGATCTTGGAGTTCCGTGCAATGAGCGGATATTTGCGTTTTATCGCATCAGTCGCTCGTTAGCTCGCAAGACTCAAGTGTTCCTGAAAGTGCATGCGCCTATCCAGGATAACTCCCAGATACCGCGCGCTTTTCTGCTCATCAACGCTCACGCCTTCGATTCGCAACTTCCGGAAGATCTTTACATTAGTAAAGTTCTTCGAAAGTTGACAAACTTAGTTTTTGATGTGTTCATCTCAATTTTGTTGCTGTTAAAGTACAGCACAATGATTCTGCCGTGGTGGATCTGTAGTTGCTTCTTAACCACCTCGCTCGAGAACGAATGCACGTAAATTGCGGTATCGTCCGCATATCTCTTACACGAAAAGATCGGTTGGTCAGGTGGGATTCAAGAATCCTAATCACAAATAAAGGCATGCCTGCCGACAACATTTTGGCAACAAACCCTTCTGCCCACACCTTTTTGGATATCCAACAGGATCATAACTGTGTTCTTCCCCTGTTGGAAGGATTCCTTTATCCCGTGAACAACTCGGATCAGCCGAGAAGTCGTATATCGACCTTGTTGGAACCCGAATTGCTCCTCCGGAATAAGTTTTATCCTCCCATCTATGCGAAGAAGTCTACTCAGCAATACTTTATCGACTATCTTGGCGACCGCACTGAGAAGCGAGTTCTGGCGGTAACTATGAATTAGGTGTCTAGCTCTACCTGTCTTGTAGATGGGCACAACCTCCGCACGCTTTAGACAATGTGGGTAGTGTTGGAGTTCAATTATTGCGTTGACAATATGTACCAATTGTACAAGACCGTTTCAAAGGTGAGTGCTGAGTAAAGCCGCCTCAATTCCATCAAGCCTTAGGGCTTCGTTTTTCTCCAAACGCTTGATGGTCACTACAATCTCATTGTAGCTAGTGAGTCACTCTAGTAGGGTCTGTCCTGTCATGGCCGGAACATTTCTGTTCTTGACCATGTCGGCGAACCTGATGGTGTTCTCGTGCCCGATACAATCGTCAGGTTTACCCCTGTGAACACTGGCGAAATACTTTCCTAACAACCGAGCCTTCTGGGGATCCGTTGCCGCATGTACTTGATCCCCCTGTATGGTAGATATGGCCTCGAAGCGGTTCTCCAACCTCTTAGCCATCCTCTACAGAGAATGATGATGCAAACTGAGACTATCGAGCTTATCCTTTTCCACCTTCTATTGGTGAACTCAGAGGCATTCATTGACCTCCGCTATAAGTCTCACGTGTGATCCTTGTAGCCGGGGTCACGCATTTGCAGCCACATTTTTCTATGGATGTTTTTATTTTTTCTTAAAAGTTCAACAATATCTAGTGGGAGATTTTCTCTACCCAAAAAAGTATTTTTTGTGTCTGCAATCAGATATACACAAATATCTCTATCTCTTTTTCGAATGTATAAACCTTCCACAATCTGAAAAGCGAACAAAACTAGATGAGAACTAATTACATTATCCATGATAATAATTATACAATTTTCACACTGAAGATTTCATTTGAGATGCAGATGCACCATACGGTAGTCCTACTGAAGAATCTACCAGGCAAACTGAAAAGATATCGCCGAAAAGTTACTGTGGAATGTAAACCACTCAAAGGTCCAATTAATCAGTAACTAATCATATTCATATATTTTCCCTGCAAATCGAATGCTATAAGAAGCAATGAAATTTTCATACTTAGCTTTCTTTAGATGGTGGAAGTTTTGGGAATATAATCTTCAATCTAATCAATCTATCTATTGATTTAGCTTTATTAATTTTTCAGATTGTAGAGGATTATACACCCAAAATTTTTAGGTGATATTGACTCGACAAAAATATCTTTTAAAGAATACACAAAGATCATTCTCAAAAATTGATAAAAACTAATAGCAAATCAATTAAAATTTTTAAGAAGTTCAGAATAACTTGAAAGCAAGAGTTTGAACTATTTCACATTCATAATTCTGACGGTACATTAATTCTGTATACATTTTTACAGTGAATTTTGTGAACTCGTGAAAACTGAAATTCTATCCACGTTTCATTATTTTGCTCTGTGAAGCTGATTTTGAATTGGGGTGTGTTAGCATGGCAACCCTTCTAAAAAGCTGAAATGTTACTCTCATAAAATTCCATATGTTATAAACAGCAAACACAAACATGAAATATTCCCAAAGCTGCATTTTCAGACTTTTTTTCTCATTTTCGTAAAAACAAACCAGAATAATTTTGTTCCTTGAAAATGAACGCATCATATAGTCTTATATAGTGCGCATCAAGTGTTACCCCCCCTATCTAACTCGTTACTGGAGTCTTGTTAGGAAAATCGCCTAGACACGTCGATTTTTTATTTCTACAATGTACATTTTTGTATGAATAATTCACCCCTAATTTCATTTCTCACTGAAGAGGAGCAACCCTGTCGGGGTTTAGGTCCCAAACAAATCCATTGGATTTATGTGATGATTGTCAGACCAATGATCACTTATGTTGCAATTTCCTGGTGACCGAAGGCTTAACAGAAAACGGCCCAGGCGAAGCACTCTGGCTTACAGAAACAGGTTTGTCTAGCTATCAGTTGTGTCATAAGTATTACACCGTCAGCGGCCATGGAAATCCATTCTAGATCTACCTCCCACATTTTTCTGGAGAAAGAGGCTAGATGGACTTCATACAGACTTGTGCACATTGCCAATTGCACAAATCAATTCAATGCAGAGTGCAACAGACTGTTGGTTGACACTGGAAGTCCAGGATTCTGAAAATGATCTCTGACTTCATGCCTCCAACTGTCAAATACGAACTGCCTTATAAAGTACTGTTCCCGAGTAGAGAGGACTGGATCCTCCGGGAGAAGGAAATATGAAGAGCAGTTGGTTCACTGATGGATCAAAAACACCTTCCGGTTCCGGTGCAGGTGTTTTTAGTCGCAGACCCAGGACAGAGATATCTACCTGCCTAGGAACCTATGCGACTGTATTTCAAGCGGAAATTTACGCTATTGAGTTGTGTGCGGAGAGATTGGAAAAATCCAACCTCATAAACAAGTCAATACAAATATTGTTGGACAGTCATGCGGCGTTGGAAGCTCTTAGCTCCTACCGAGCAATGTCTGAATTGTTAGCAAATTGCAACGACTCTCTTCGATATAAAGACTTAACCGATTATCTCTGATCTGGATTCTTTACTGGTCTGGAAGGCAATGAGGCTACTGGCACCCTCGCAAACGAGGGTACTGCAAGCAGCTTCATCGGACCAGAACCTGTCATTGGCATTGCTTTAGGCTTTGCCTGGATGGCAAGAAGATTCGTGGACTTCTGGCAGAATCTTCCGGGATTAGCTCACTCCAAGGCGTCTATTCACCCTTTGAAACTTGATACCAAACAATTGCTGGACTACAGTAGGGATGAACTACGATGTCTAACAGGCCTTCTTATAGGTTACTGTCATTTGAATCATCATATGCAGAGACTCGGAAGACTGTCGGAAGTGTGGGTCGCCTCTGTTTGGAAAATGACGAAACTGCAGAGCATATACTTTGTGTCTGCCCCGCTGAGGATCGAATCAGATTTTTAGGGTTCCGCAGAGCCGTAGTCTCACCATATGACATGAAAGATCACTCACCATACAAACTAATCGGCTTCGTTAAGAAGCTGGGATTATTTGGTCGAGTGTGAATAGGTGTAGGCCACAATAAATACTTGCGGATTGTAGTGAAGAGTCGAATAGACCCACTCACTTCAGACCTAACCTCACCTAACCTAGCCTCACATTTTGTCTATACACGTGACCATTAATAAAATAGCCTCATCACTGAAACAAATGTGTTTTATATAGCTGAGATTCGGCAAAATATTGTTAGAGTCTGGATCATAGGCCCTGGGTTCATACACCATTTTTATTTTGTAGGGATAGCGTTTATTTTTTTAGCGTCATCTGCGTAATCACCATCCAAGGCAACTCGCTCATAATGTCCACTTGTTTATCTTCCCCTGTACTTGATCGCCAAGAACGTGTTTAATTTTGTACACTACCGTTCTCATGAAATTTTTTCACTAACTGTTTGAAATAATGCCTAACAATTAGGCGATCTGGAAAACGTTCACTGAACATTCGTACAGCCTCATGATAATTGCGATGAGCCTCACCAAAAATAACAATCGCTTCGCATTTTTCATTCAACGCACGTGGTGCAACCATTGTTTGAAGATGAATAGCAAGCACAACTAACAGCTAGAATACACTGATTGGCACTCTCCCCAATATCAGTTTCTTGTATTTACCATTCATCGCCAAACATCCAAAAACATCTACAAAAACGTGTAGTTAAAATCTACGCAAATGACAAATACGTCTCACTTGACGTCTGAACCAAAACCGATATCATACAGGGCCAAATTTCTAATTCTAAGAGTGATTGCGCTACGTCAATTGTTGTTATTCTTAAACAATCATAACTCTTGAATTGATGTAGCAATTTTCAATTCCTTTACAAGGATGAATAGAGAATAAAACTCCCTATCAAATGAGGTATCACTTACCTGCCCATATCATTTACATATTTCGAAAGGCTTGCTCCTCTTCAGTAAGGAATGAAATTAGGGGTGACTGTTCACACTCAAATGTACATTGCAGAAATTAAAACATAAAATAGGGGGTAACACTTATGATGCGAACTGTATGTTATCATATACAACATGTGTACTACGATCAGAAATTACACCCTGAATATACTTCAACATTATTCGTTATAGTAAAAGCAGAAATTGCAAATTATTCTGAACACAACTCGCAAAGGGATTAAATATTATTTTTAATCAGATTGAGAAATGTTCGAAATGTGTTTCAATATTAATTATATTATAAGTTTATGAGAATTATATTTTGACTACTGCATTATATCTGTTGGCATTATGCTCAAATTACTAGCAGATATAGACAAAATGCCACCTGTTGTGATGTACTTTCAATATCCTACAATAGACCAGCCAGAAGCCAACCAGAAAAAAAAAACAAAAATATACTGAAATACTCACGAGCATTAAACATGTCTAACAAAATTCAAGAATACATTTGCAATAGGACAATA
The DNA here is from genome assembly GCF_000500325.1 of Leptinotarsa decemlineata. Taxonomy (NCBI): domain Eukaryota; kingdom Metazoa; phylum Arthropoda; class Insecta; order Coleoptera; family Chrysomelidae; genus Leptinotarsa; species Leptinotarsa decemlineata. Next base: position 11,852 of record NW_019294838.1, on the reverse strand, counting down.
ACACATAGCCAATAGATCTAATGATCCCAGCAGTGGAAGACGTATGTCCCAAAGAATATAAAAAACATACTAAGATATACAATGAACACCATATGTAAAGGATACATTCATTTCCTACGTTATTAGCCATTTTCAAGAAAAACCCTGAAACACGTCTAATTATGTATTCGAAAAGACATAATTTCTCGACTCCAATATCAACAGTTCTGTCTGTTGCCGATTCCATTTAAAAAAAAAAGTTGATTCGTCGGAAAACAATATGTTTTTCTTAAACGAAAGATCCCGCAGACACCTGGCTTTCATTATTTCGTAATACTCAGTTCTGCTATCTGGATCGTCTTCGATGAGTTCATGTACCAGTTGTACTTAATAAAGGTGATACTTTTCACTTTTTAAAACACGCAATATCGAACTTTGACTTATGTCTTAATCGGCAGCAACTTGTCGGGTAGGTTTATGTGGATTATCATTGATGTCTAACAAAATATCCAATTTCTTCCCATCGTCAATCAATACATTCCTGCCTGGTTTGGGAATATCTTTGACACTCCAAAATTCACAAAATTTCGTTTCTATTCTACTAACGGTAGATTGAGAAATGAGTTGATCAGGATATTTATTATTGAACATTTCACCTACATTCTTTTGGGTTCTAGTTTTGTCCCCACATCCTAGTAGTATTAACACTTCTACTCTTTGACGTTCAGTCAAATGATACATTGCCAGAACTTTTAGCCTATTGTCTGAAGTAATTCTGAGCAAGAAACACAAACAACAACTGCAAAACTGTTTCTCTTCAGCAAGTTCACAGAAAACATACAAATTTTCACTCAACTATCACGGCTGACAAACAACGGTTGGTAAAAACAAACAAAAAATTGAAGGTGCATGGCATATTGTGCAGCGGACGGACTCAATGGAATACCTACGTGCTAACTTTAAACACTTTGAATTTTTTGTTTCATTATGACGCATGCACGAAATTAAAAAACAAAGAAACAAAGATATGGCTCTATAGAAAATTGTGTAGCCTTCAAAACGAGGTATCACTTGACCCCCTTTCGCATTTAAAAAAATTTGGGGGGTGGCTGTCACCTTGAGGGGAGTGAAGGAGGGGGGATTTTTTTATGTCACAGGGTGTCTTTTCGACGTGTTTCAGGGGTTTTCTTGAAAATGGCTAATAACGCAGAAAATGAATTTATCCGTTACATATGGTGCTCACTGTATACCTACACATACATAACCCAACAACATAAATGAAAGAAACAAAAATTCCATGTATAAGATATCTTGCTCATGTGGTAAAACTTCAAGAATATTGAGAGTATTGAGAGTAATGATCACATCGTGATTACGTCAGAAATAGACAGTTACAGGATGAAAATTATCAGAACACATTTTGAAATCAGACGGTGAACAGCGAGTTGAATTGAACAAGACGAGAACGATTGCCAATAAATCCCACTCCAAGACACTTAAGCTCAAAGAATCAGCGTATATTCTGGAGAAATGTGTCTTGAAGAAAAATATGGATGGTGGCGAAATTGCAACAGACTAATACCAAAGGATACTATTTCAAATGTTTCAGGACAACATTGACATATTTCATATTTCAAAACTCCTCTGACATTTGTCGAGAATGTCTGAGAATGAAGCGAGCGATGGAAAAAACTGCGCCTTTTACTAGATTTTTTCTAATTCTCAAGAAAGAGGCAGATTTCAGCATCGTAAACGTTGAATAAACAAATACGACAATAGGTAACTTGTCGTATTTATAGAACTTTTTTTTTAAGTTATTGGGGTGAACTCAAAAGTTCTACATTGATTTTTTTTATGCTTTTTCAAATTGTAGAAGATGAGAATACCCTGATTTCCTCCACAAAATAAATAACTATCAGTAATTGAACATATTGCGTAAAGTTGAACCCTGTAGGTATATGTTTCGAAGAGGTTCAGAAGGATATTTAATCGTCATGTTTTGCACATAGTCTTTTATATATAGGGTCTTTCAACCAGTGCTTTCTATCTTCAAATTTAAATGAAACAAAGTGTGTGAGATTTCATCAAAATTTTTCATTCGTTTGAAAGACCTATTGTTGCCATTATGTGTAGCGCATCCAAAACGTCCAATTTTCCATGATTGGATCATAAAATAGGCTGAATTTGACCGATAGCATGGGTTATGTTGGCTTCGAGAACCGCTGTGGTTTGTGGCTTATTCGCATACACCTGCGACTTGAGAAAACCCCACAATAAAAGTCTAACGGGGTCAAATCGCACGATCTTCGTGGCCAGTTCACATCACCTCCACGTGAGATACTATGCTCTTAAATCGCTCGTGCAGAATATCCAATGTGGCATGACTTGTGTGGCATGTAGCGCCGTGATGTTGAAACCACGTGTGGTTGTCCTAGCCAACATCGTTATCAAAGAAATGTAGACCGATGACCCCGCCAGCCCAAAATCCGCATCAAACAGTGACTTTATCGGGATGCATTGGACGCTCTTGTATCTTATGTGGATTGGTATCATCCCAAATTGAACAATTTCGTTTATACACCTACACATTTATCCAGAAATAGGCCTCGTCGTTGAAAAAATGGTCTGTGAAACACCTAGTTTTTGTGAGCGACGCGAATCGACTGCCCCGAATTGTCCTGCTTACTCTTACGGCTTGGCCACGAGGATCGGCGGTGCGAACGACGAAGCGGGGAGCGAGGCGACCATTCCCGCGACACCGTTTGCAGGCCACGGGCAGTCACGTTCGCCGTCGCGACCAATAGACCGACAGCGAAATGTCTTTATCAAATTTATCTCGATATTTCTTAGAAAGTAATAGTTTTTTGGTTGAAGACCTAATATTTGAAAGAGATTGTGGAGTACATGATTTGAATAAGAATCGGGGTATAGATTGGAGAATTCCACAAGAAGTACGAGAAATACAGATTATATCCAGAGAAAATATTTGAGTATACCAGGATGAGTATTGAAACCTTCGATTATATTCTTTAGAATATTCAACCAGAATTGGAGAAAAAAGTTAATGCGAATAGACTTTTAAGTGCCGCTGAAAAATTGTTTTTGACAGTAAGGTATGTTTGTGACAGTAAGGTATTTATACATATCCATCTATATTAATCTACATTACGTATTCATCTATATACCTGTATATATAGAGGTAATATTCAATTAGCTGATCATATTTTGGAGAATTACCTATAGTATCCATCAATACGAACAACTTTTCCCAAGAAAGTAATGTTCGCAAACGAATTTTTTTATAACTCAATTTATTTGGAACTATTTTTGTCCAAAATATTATCAGCTAAGCAAATGTTACCCTGTATATTATTATTTCATGAAATAAAAACACTTTCAGATAATTATGTTATTTATTGCAAAAATCTAAATTATATGACAATAATTTTATCATACAACTAAAACAAAAAACAACTTCTAACTTTCAATTGACGGTAGAATGAATAATGAATTTCTAACTTTTTAATCAGTCTTACAAATAGCTGGTCTAGCTAGTATTTCAGCAATAAAAGTCTCGGTGTTCATTTTTCTTGGCGAAAACCACTAAACTCGTTTCATCACTACACTATTCGCCGCGACAACTACTCAACTCCGTAGCTTGCGCCGTACTGATTTATGTCTTTGTTTTACTCGCCCGTCGCGCCAAAATTCGCCCACGCGGATCGCTTGGTACATCTCGCCGGAAGCCGTTGCGCGTGGCTTCATGAGTACATTCCTATGCGTTTGATAGGCACGCGTGTTAATAAAAAAAAATACTCCTTTCAAATGAAGAAATACATGTGAAGTGAGTTCGAATTATATCAAGGAGGTTACGTACAAAGCCATCTGCTCGCGAATAGATCAAGCTATAATGTTGATATATCAAGGAGGTTCCGTACAGCGCCATCTGCCCGCAAATAGATCAGGCAATGATGTCGACATATCAATAAGGTTACGAACAGCTCCATCTGTCCGCGAATATATCAAGCAATTATGTCGATAATTCTGTCAAATACAGATCCCGAGCTTGAGAGTTACAAACATACATACAGGTGAAGCTAATAAAAGCGTGTTAAAATATTGAAAGGTATAGCGCGATCAGGAACAATAACATTCAAAATCATTATTATTCAGACCAGAATACACTCATTATTATCATTCAAAACGATGCCCTCATTCCTGTTTATTTTCTCGCTAGGGCCTAACTAAAAAGTATGGTTTCTTTGTCATCCCTGTAGGTAACCTACATATTTCATTTGTATCTCGCCGCTTGTCGGGCCATAGCATTCTTTCTCCATTCCACTCCCTATCCTCTTGTATATTTTATCGCTTCCCACTGCCATTTGTTTCTCTTAGTGCTTATTTATTTGTATTTATTTCGCTCCATTGTAAGCTGATTTACTGATGAAACTAACTTTGTTTATGAAAAACAATGTTACTGAAAACTTTCATGTTGTTATATTACAGAAGGTCGGAAATTAGAACGTTTTTTAGTTTGTGCTGTGGAGTTCACGAATGTGAATCATGTTGTTGAACAACAAGGAAAATGGAACATAAAGAAAGGGTTGTTTTCGAAATTGTTTCTGTATTTTTCATGAAACTAATGTTTTTGTGTGATAAGAAAATAGATGGAATATTTGGATTATCGTACAACAAATAACGATACTAGAAATTGAATAAAGGATACCACGCACGTGAAATACTCAATGTAATATGGATGGACAAGCAATTTTCAATTTGTTGAAACAGCTCCTGGAAGAAGTGATTAGGAACAGAAATGAATTGAAAAATTCGATAGAAGCAAGCGAAACTAGAGTATTGATGAGAATCGAATCGATAAATGGAAGAGTATTATATTTGGAGAAAGAAAATCGACAACTACAGAAAAAAAATGAAAGAACAGAGAGGTACATCGAAAAGAACAACATCATCATATTCGGTTTTCGAGACCAAGGAGAACTTTCATTCGCCTACATCAAAGACGAGATCAAAAACTTATTAAGTGTAGATATCGAAATCTCAGATATCAATAATTTTCACAAGCTGAAGAATACTCAAAATAATCCAATCAAACTAGAATTCGTGTCCTACCTGAAAAAAATAGAGATTCTCAAAAACTGTAAAAAACTTAAAAACACAAATATCAGCATTGTCAATGATTTAACCCTGGAACAGCGAAAAGAAAATAATATTCTGAGAACACACCTGGAAAAGCATAGGGAAAATCCAGAAAAAAAGTCAGATATTAAGGGAAATAGACTTTATGTGGATGAAAAAGTGTATACTGTTGAAGAACTTTTGGAAATTGAAAGGAACATTGACATACCCAAGTCCCAAAGTTCACCAACCACCCCTACAGTTACTACAGTACCTGATCTAGATGACAAAGATGCAGCAGTATTGAATCTAGATACTGGACCATCCGATGAAACTATAGATGTAAAAATAACGCATGGTGAAAATATCAACAACACACCAATACTCAGCCAACAAAGAAAACCAACGAAACGAACAATTCGAAAATCTCGGAAGTAAACAAAAAACAAATTAAAGCAGCTCGAACACAAGTGCTTGAAAAACGAACACGGTCAACTAGCAAACAGTGAACGCATCCACACTTCACCAAACATACCACGTGCAATATCATCATATTTTTTTCTGTAAGTGTCTCTTTTATGTGATTTATTGTTACTTTTATACGTCGAAGATGGACGAATACATCAATAACTTCGAAATCGAACTTATTGCAACTAACGTTATTAGAAATACCAGTGAACTAAATACTATCCTGAAATGTACCAGCAGTAATTTCAAACTTTTTCAAACAATAAAACACGATTTTGATATTACAGTTCTAACGGAAACTTGGCAGATACAGGATATCTCACTGCATGAAATTGAGGGATATAACTTGGTTTATAATGGAGGAAGAGTAAATCGAAATGATGGTGTAATCGTATATGTTAAAAAAAATCGATCATGAAAACAGAATCATAACATTGAACAATAATATGAATGTAATAGAAATCAAACTGGAATTTGAAAATGAACATTTTAAAATATCTGCTTTATATCGTCCACCTTCAATACCAGAAAATGAATTCATTGATGAAATCGATCATTATTTAAATAACAATAAAAATAATAACTCTACTATACATATCTTTATTGGTGACATTAACATAGACATAACAAGAAACACAAATACCACTAATGAATGTCTGAATATCATGAGTAGTTATGGATACTGATCATATATCAATGAATACACTAGAATAGAAAGAGATACAAATTCATGTATAGATCATTGTTTTATAAACGATTTTACAAGTATATTTCGTTACAACCCAATAATAATAGAATCCGATGTTACTGACCATTTCTCAATATAAAATAATATGAAAAAAGGTACAAAACCCTTCTTTTAAACGAACATACACCTCGTCCATTCACTATTTCTGCAATATGTAAGTGAAGTTGAAGTATACAATTTAATTATCTCATTAAAAAAGAGAAAGTCGCCAGGACTAGATAAACTGAGGGCAGAACACCTGAAAATTATTATTAATGAAATAACTACTCCGATAACATATCTAATCAATAAGTCTTTCAAAGAAGGGCATTGTCCAACAGCCTTTGAAAAATCAGTTTTGAGTCCAATTTACAAAAATGGAGAGAAGTTGAATATGGCTAACTATCGTCCCATTTCATTAATATCAATCTTGGCTGAAATTTTTGAGAAAGCCCTGAAAAAAAGGATAGTTGATTTCTTCGAAAAAAAGAATATTCTTTCTCATGAACAATATGGATTTCGGCAGGGAAAGTCTACACAGGATGTACTATCAACAGTGCCTAAATAAAATAGTTGGAAGTATTGACAAAAAAACACCCACCCTTTGTATTTTCGTCGACCTGGAAAAGGCGTTCGATACAGTTAGTCACAGTCAACTTCTCGAAGTTTTGGAAGGATACGGTATAAGAGGAACACTAGTTAAAAGCTATTTCGGCAGGGAAAGTCTACGCAGGATGCACTATCAACAGTGCCTAAATAAAATAGTTGGAAGTATTGACAAAAAAACACCCACCCTTTGTATTTTCGTCGACCTGGAAAAGGCGTTCGATACAGTTAGTCACAGTCAACTTCTCGAAGTTTTGGAAGGATACGGTATAAGAGGAACACTAGTTAAAAGCTATTTCGAAAACAGACAACAATGTGTCAAAATTGGTGACAACATCAGTAAATTCAGAAAAATGATATATGGAGTTCCCCAAGGACCGTATTAGGACCAATACTATTTAGTGTTCATCTAAATGATATATTCAAAGCAGGATTTGGAGGTAACATAGTGAGTGTTGCAGATGATACGACAGTAATATACAGGGGTGATAAGACCCCTCCATGTGGATATTCCCTCATGACCGGTCCTATCAAACTTATTTGTGATGATTTGTACTGATTGTGCACAGTGTTGAATAATTTATCACTTACTGAAAGCACTCGATTTTGAAAGACTCAGTACAGATTGTTCACGAATGCACCAAATCTAGTCCTAAATAGTGGTAGAAATTCAGAAGTCCCACATTAACATTACATTAACATTAATGAATTTTGGAAACTCGTAAAATCTTGAAAGTATGATAATTTGTTAAAATCTGTTTTTCATCCTCCTACAAAAGACAACACTCAGGAGAACTCAAAAAACATTTCGTCAACAATATTTTATTCTAATAACACTTTTTTGTGAGATTTTCATTGGAGAGTTCACAAAACCGCAACACGTGCGCAATAGTTTCCTTTGACAAATTCAAACAGAAAAGAAATGTCACCAATTAATTCAAAATGGACATATGAGACAGAATATCGAATGGAGGGCAAGTGTTCGATACTATTTGGTCATTCAGTAAATTTTTAGAATTCAACTTTTATAAGGAGAAAGCTTATTTTGGTGAAAAACTCAAATTATTATTGGAGTAATAATTTGTTTGTAAAAAACGAAGTCAACTGATGAATTCCGATATGAGAAGTACTTTAGATCTTTAGAGTACTTTAGATCGGACAAAAACCTGAAAGTCAGAACGCAGGTAATAGTAGGAGAAATCACGGAATTACTAGGACATTATGTCCGGAACTGCAATGAACACGAAGAACTGCAATGAACATGCAGTTCATAGTACGGTATCATGGAGATATGGAATTGGACAACTACCTTCCATAACATTCACAACCTCGAGATTAACACAGCCGTTTTTAGATGTGATCGCGAAGATGATCGATGTAAAAGGGTAACATCGGTATACTGAAAACCAGCAAAGATGGGGTATTGCGGTATTGCGAAGACAATCATCATGAAATCACTAAAAGCTGAATCATGAGATGCTGGTGAAACAGACCCTATCCAGAACACAACAAGAGCCTAATAGGCTGAAAGAAGCTGTTATAATCACTGGTATTCCTTCCATTTGTCAAATACTGTCGAATTGGAAAAGAAAACTCAGATCAACAACGTGAGAGCATACTTCAAATCCAGCAACACCATTCGTAGCCTTCTCACAAAAAACAAGTCACCAAATGCGGATAGCGACTTTCGGAATTCCATTTAGTCGATATTGTGTGAGTGTGGGCAAGTCCTATTCCGGTAAATCCAAGGAAGTATTGGGGAGCACCAGAAAACTACATAGCAAGGAGAAATCAGCAAATATGATATAGCGGAGCATATCTGGACGAACCAACAAATAACATCATTCAGGTCAGATGGTAAGAGTACGGCTCTGCCGAACTGTAAAAACCTGATTTGGTTCCCAGCGGGGCAGGCACAAAGTATATGCTCTGCTGTTTCATCGTTAATGAGGTAGTCGAATAGTCAAAGCGCAAGATTCCCACCCTGATACCTGTGACAACCTTCCCATATGAGGCGGTTTCATAAGGTACCCCGCTCATAAGGTACGACTCAGTCGTTTCCTGGCTGCACCACCAAACCCTTTTTTAAGTTCAGTTATTGGATCAGGATTTGGAGAGTTCAGACATGGAGGTCAGTTGGAGTCGTAAGCTCGAAATCCATCTCCTCTGTAGACTCAGCATCGGAATCAATTTTTTAGGTTAACTCTATCCATAAAAGTCCCACGAGTAGGTAGGGAAAGAAGGGCAATCACTGCAGAGCCCCGCATTACCGTGACAAGACGATGCTACGATGAGAGGGCGCCCGGTATCTCAAAGGTTCCGTAGAGACAGCTGATAGGCTCAGTATCAATCATCCTCTCGGCACGGATACACACACCTTAGAATAAAGCCATCGTTGGGATGTCATTCAGTTAGGAAATAACAAAACCATACGTGATTCTGTCATTCCCATATCCAGCGGGGCTACGTGGAAGCAGGCATCCGATGGCCGGTTTGCTAACCCCCACATCCCAAGCCAATGCACCCACCAAAAACAACATGCACAGTGGTTCAGACAGTGAAAGATGAACAAGGACAGCCAACCCGCCAAACCGAATCCAAGCACTGGTTCAAAAAAAAGTTCGAAGGGGCTATAGTTTGAAAAACGATGCATAACGTCATGCTCAATTGTTTTTCACATTTTTCAATATCATCTTTTCCATTATATCTCTGTATTTTTTCATTCATCCTTTCACCTATAATAATGTGTTATACATATCACGTTATAGTAGGCCTGGAGTTTTCTCTCTTACTTTCAAAACCAAATTTTATGATTCAATAATTACTATTTGAGTAGATCAATAATCTGCAAACTTGATTTCGTGATTTCTCGATATTCCGACAATACATTACCAAATTAGAATTTGAATTTTTTCAGATAATAACAGTTTTTCTATAGAAAAAAAAATGACTGAAATTCTATATTGATATTGGGTGCGCATTTTTTCAAACTCCCTTAGAGCGCAGAAAGGCCTTGCTATGAGATTTATAATTCATATATTTCCATAATCAATCCTAGTTAATAAAATATTTCTATTCTGTCATTCAGCTGTCGATGATCATTATGTTAAAGAAGTGTAATATTATTATTGACTGAACTAAAATTCCATTTCAAATAACATTTTTTCTTCTAATGACGTGGAGAGCGATCGTTCTGAAACAAAGAAGCTAGTCTTCGACCTTGCTTGAAATAAAAAATCATATCAGATGTGAGGCTAAACGTGTCACGAACCACGAATAACGCAAAATATCTTTCAAGATCACGTTTGTTATGGATAAGTGTTCGTTATTCATGACTTTGGAATGCAAGTTATAATACAAGAAGAACAATACCAGATGTCCTTATCGGTAAAAAACACTCATTAACTCAGCAATGAATTGAACTCCAATATTTTTTGTATTTCTGATTTATTCAAGGAGAAACATCAGGGTTATATCATATATGAAGCCGTAGTAATTGATCCCATTAACCTTATATTAGCAAGCTGCTCATATTNATCTTCAAAATTGGAATTTTTTGTCAAATATTCAAAATATATATTTATTTCTCTTCAATTCATTCCGAACTGCAGTATTTGATATCAGAACATCTCAAAATACTGCAGAATGAAGTTATGAGTTGTATTATCAAATTAGATTGTTATTATATTATTTCAAATATTAGATCAAATGTTGGTGAACAGTTAATTAGAGTGATTGAATTATATGATAAATTGACAAATCCTTTGAAAAATATCAGTAAAGTGAAATTCAATGAGAATTTAAAAATATCTTCCAATGTGAACTATTATATCAGTATCAATATTTGATATATCTCATACATTTTTATTCATGTGGATTACTTCAAATTTATTGTATTTTTTTTATATTGTTATTTTTTCTCGAAGACTCGTAATTTGTGGAACATTACTAAACATCATGAAAAATCAATTTTTTCACAAAGATTTTCATACATAAACTACCACCACAAATTCATATACAGGGAAACGAAAAAGGAAAAATCTGAGTAAATTGTTAAGCTTTTGTGTAGGGATGACGGACGAATGTGTGAGATGGATAACTTGTTTATTTTGTGGTGATTCATGATTACTTTAATAAAATGAAAAGTTTTATACTTGATAATGGGGCTAAACCCGAAATCGGTCGTATAAATAAAATTAACTAGTGGTAATTAGACAAANTCTGCAATCAGATATACACAAATATCTCTATCTCTTTTTCGAATGTATAAACCTTCCACAATCTGAAAAGCGAACAAAACTAGATGAGAACTAATTACATTATCCATGATAATAATTATACAATTTTCACACTGAAGATTTCATTTGAGATGCATTCTGCTATACGGTAGTCCTACTGAAGAACCTACCATGTTTCAAAACACGTTTCGGTGTGGAACTCATATAATTATTAGCATGTAATGGAGAATCTGCTGGAGTGTAATAAAAGGCAAACTGAAAAAATATCACCAAAAAGTTACTGTGGAATGTAAACCACTCAAAGGTCCAATTATTCAGTAACTTATCATATTCATATATTTTGCCTGCAAATCGAGTGCTATAAGAAAAAATTAAATTTTCATACTTAGCTTTCTTTACATGATTGAAGTTTTGGGAAAATAATCTTCAATCTAATCAATCTATCTATTGATTTAGCTTTATTCATTTTTCAGATTGTAGAGGATTATACACCCAAAATTTTTAGGTGATATTGACTCGACAAAAATATCTTTTGAAGAATACACAAAGATCATTCCCAAAAATTGATGAAAACTAATATCAAATCAATTAAAATTTTTTGACGTTCAGAATAACTTGAAAGCAAGAGTTTGAACTATTTCACATTCATAATTCTGACGGTACATTAATTCTGTATACATTTTTACAGTGAATTTTGT
>NW_019294837.1:0-17411 GCF_000500325.1 Leptinotarsa decemlineata | reverse complement strand
CAGCTCAGTAAATAATGCGAATTCAGATATTGATTTTCGGAGCAACTTTGTTAAACTATAAATTTTCTTACAGATGCAGTGGGATATTTGTTTATTTTTTCATAAACAATTAATGAATTTTGCAAAATTTTGGGAATTATTATATTCCCATCTAATTGCTTACTTCTATTTTCCTGTATTCTAGTTTGTAATTGAGAAAAAAATGCTTCAGACATGCAACAATTTCATTAAAAAATATAAGGACACAAGGTTAGAATAATATTGTTGAGTAGATATGATATTTATATAACTGAAAGCAGTTTATTCCTTTCAAATACAGAATTTTAATCGTAATATTACAATTAGCGTCGAAAATATTCGTTATTATTATATCAAGAATAATAAAACACTCAATTCATTTTAAAAATTTCGTCTTTTCGTTTGTTTTTTGGGGGAGAAGTTCTTGAACTATGTATTTGCAATATCTAGGTTTGGAAGTGAAGAAGAAGTGAATCTTCTTTTGTGTGAAGCTAAGAAGGCATCCACGAAGCGAAATAATTTCACAGTAATTATTTAAATATTTATTTTACTTTGAACGATAAAAAAAGTTTTAGAAAATTTTGTTAATTAACAATTGTCTAAATTATTGAAAAATTAACTTTAATGGAAAATTCCAACGGAATTAATTCTCTATGGTGTTCAGATTATATCATGATTTTTTTAAATTTTCCTATTTACTTTGAGTAAGTACCTTAAATTTTTCTATTTACTTTAAGTACCTCAAAAAAATTATTTTCAAGTTACGTACTCGCTTAGAGGCCGTGCGCGCAACCTAAAAATGGCGCGCGGACAGCTATTTTCAGCGTTAAATTAAAATTTTTTTAGTGAATTTCCTCCTCTTCAAGGATCTTTTTTTCAAAATTCAAAAATATTTATAGTTTACGAACTATAAACAACAAAACCGAGCACTGCTTTGTAGGGTCTTTAATTGTTTATAACTTTTAGAATTTTTATGAACTAATTTACTTTTTTTCTCACGATGATCTAGACAATATTCCGAATCGAATTAACCTAATCACTTAATTTTACCAAAAGTATGTACATTCAAATACGAATCTAAACTTAAAGCCCAGATTAAATGTTTGATTACAGTTGATACCAATGGTTGTGAAATTAAAGAGACAACAAAATGTCTACAATGATACGCGACACTCAAAGACGGGCATAGAACCATCGAAATTCAACAAAGCCAACGAAAAACAAATCCTCAAATCGACATACACCCACCTGAAAATAGCTGGACCGAGAAAATTCAAGGTCGGCGATGTTGTGCGAATCAGTAAGGCAAAACATGTTTTCAAAAAAGGTTACACACCCAATTGGACTACGGACTGGATACAGGACATCGTTTATATCTTGTTGAAACAGCTCCATGTTTGTTGTATCCTTGGAAATGGAAACTTGTTTGGTATCACTTTCGATGAACTGTGTGACGTATATGTAGTCCCCGCAACGTGTTGTGATTGGATCATATTCATCTACATACCCATCGATTTTTGAATCAAAGACATTTTTCTTTACTTGTTGCAGAATTTCAATGAGGGTCGCCCATTCATAAGTTGTTAAATTGATGGAACGAATGGAGAATTGTTGCTTCAATATGATGCATGGGCTAAAGTCTCTGGATGGACTTAGACCACATCGAATTTCATAGATGACATGGGGAATGTCATCAATAGCAATTGGTGTTCGTTTCGAGCAGCCATTTCGTACTGTCCCAATGCTCTGTCTTTTGCACCCAGAGTTTCGTTGTAATCTTCATCGTCACTATCACACATTACTTCGACTTCAACACTACCATAACCACTATCGAGAGACATTTTTAAAACTGAATATCCTTCTGTATTCGCATGTGCTCATATACGTTCAGATCACGTGGTCGAATTCAGATATTGTGTTTGTTGAACACCATTTCTTCGCAAAAGGCCCCTCCCAATACAATGTCAGTGTGCTTGTTTTCCATAAGATTCTATACAAATCCAACATTTTCGATCCAACTGTTGTGTTTGTTCTCCAAACCCAGTCATTTAACATACATTCTTTTGCCTTTTTTTCTCAACACTTTTTCCACGAGATATATATCAGGATTTGCAGTTTTTTGCAATTCTTCCCCATAAAAAGCACCCATGATAGGTGCACCCTGCATATCTTCTAGCATAAAGGTGGCGGGGTTGGTAATGTTGACTTTGATCATTTTGAATAATTCCGTAGTCCAATTGGGTGTGTAACCTTTTTCGAAAACATGTTTTGCCTTACTGATTCGCATAACATCGCCAACCTTGAATTTTCTCGGTCCAGCTATTTTCAGGTGGGTGTATGTCGATTTGAGGATTTGTTTTTCGTTGGCTTTGTTGATTTTCTATGGTTCTATGCCCGTCTTTGAGTGTCGCGTATCATTGTAGGATTTCGTTATTTCAGGCAAGACATTCAACCATTTGTAGGTGCCGTTCAAACTAAAGTATTTGAAAAGTCTTTCTTTCAACATCCTAATGGTACGTTCAGCCATAGAAGCCTTCGTGATGCTGTACATATTGTAGTGATTTATTCCATATTTTTTCATCAAAGTTTGAAACTTATTATTGTAAAATTCTGTCTCTTGATCGGTTTGTAGATTTTTTGGGCGACGTTTCGTATGTTCCAAAATATATGAAAATGTTTTGGTGATTTCTTCTCCCGTTTTCGATTTCAACGGTCGTGTCCACACGAATTTCGAAAAACAATCGATGACGACGAAAATGAGTTTGAAATTTCGATTTTGGTGAGCGTAAGATCTCATCTCAGCCAACTTCATCTGCCACAGATCATCCAGTCCTTTGATGATGGTACGACGTCGAGGAAAATTTTTTCTAACTGGTTTATGCAGTTCACGGACTGCATAAACCAGTTGAATCTTGTCTTTGGAAGCCATAACTGTGCATAATGTTGTGAAAACATTCAATTCATCACATTGGAGGAAGGTTCTGAAGATTTTTTGTTGATTACGAGCTCCAAATTTTCAACAGTCACACCTAATGTAAATATTTGCGATTCGACGTTAGATCGAAATTTTTTCAACTCTTCATCTATTTTCTTGATCAAAATATCAGTTTGATGCATATATAGCAAAGTTTTGGCATTCTTTTCGTGAACCAAATCGGTGAGATTTTTCAATCCCTTTAACAAATCGTTGCCGATACGTTCGATATCGATTTCATATTGAAGTTTGAATTTTTCTTGCAATTTTTTGAGCTGTTCCGTAACATGTTGAGTCGTTTGAAAGAGGTCGGTGTTAACTGTTTGAATTTTTTTATCAAATTCAATATCTAACTTATTAACCTCATTCTTGATTAGTGCGTTTACATCATTTTTCAAATTTTTCATATCATTGGTTACTTTCATCGTAAACTCAATCATTTTTCTATCATAGTTAGTCATATTTCTTCTTATGAAAGTAGTGAGGTTTTTCTCAACTTCATCCATGTACTCTTTGTTGACTGCATCTGATGCGTTCGTAGGTCTTTTCACATTACACAATTTCAAATTATCGAAATCGATGTTGCCATCAGGTGTGTGTAGCAAACCTCCACCAGTGCCTACTGATGATGTTGCAGAATACTTTCACTTTCTATTGGAGCTGCGTCCAAACTTGTCGATAGTCATGATGGAAATGTGACACACACCGATGACCTTCAAACATCATCAACTGTCAACGGAGAATAAATTATTCCTGGAATTTCTTGGCTATCATGTTGTCCAATCAAGTGTTCAACATTTTCCGAAAACCGCAAAACAATGAGTCAGTCCATACAAAAAGTAGAATGGCGGACCTACTATCCATATGTCAAATCTTTTCGCAATAATGACGTCATTGAAATCAACATTAATCAATCCGATGCCTATGATGCTTTGTACGATAGCCTGCTATTCATCAGCGAAAAAGTTGAGAGGACCAAGGGAGATGGTCATGTGACCTTCGTGAACAATGCTGGTGGTTTCATGTTCCAATCTGCTACCTATTAAACAGAACGGTAAAGAATTGGAAGCAGTTCGTGAAGTTGGAATTGTTAGTACTGTCAGAGGCTTCCTCACCTACACCGATGAAACACTTGGCAATCTCAGGATGGACATATCCCAAGAGCTTCAGTATCATTCAAACTACATCTTCAACGTTCAAGATTCTTATACCTATCAAGCATTTCTTGAATACTTTCAATGATTATGAATGTGTTTCCTATGATAAACACACCATCCGATTAGTACGAGCTGGAGATGATAGCAAATGTTTCAAAATAGATGAGACTGCTGGTACAGTAGCATCAAAGATTGAAGTTAAGCTGGAAATTGAAAATATCGAACTGAAAGTTAAACGAATCTTCCCTCATGATCAAATCAAATTGCAACTTTTAAAAGCTATCCAAGCCGACACTCCTATTCTCATACCGTTCAGAAAATGGGAACTCCATATGCTGCCTGCTCTCACACAAGGTGCAAAAAATGAAATATGGGCCGTCAAGACTTCCTCGTTTCTCGAAAGCCCTCGCTAGATGATTGTATGGTTTTCAGAAAGATCGTGATTACACCAAAGTCTCCAATGATCCAACGTAATTCAATTATATAAATATCACCAATATAACGTTGACTCTGAACGGTGAAAATTACCCCAAAGAAAATATGCATCTGAATTTTGGGAAAATCAATTTTTTGCAAGCCTATTTCAACTACGCACAATTTGGTCTCAGCTACAAAATGACTAATAAACATAACCCTCTCATCAATACCGCCGACTTTATACAAAAAACTCTCTTCGTCATCGATTGTTCCAGAAGGGATGAGAGCATCAAAAATTCCAGTGTCGATGTAAAACTTGAAATCGGAGCATCTGAGGGATTTCCACAAAATACACGAGCCTATTGCATCATTGTGCACGACACTGTCATCGAGCACCTCCCACTTAGCGAAATTATCAAGAAATGGAACTGAAGATGTGATTTTGCTTCAGTATCAATCGCAAAGTCAACATGAGAATAGCTACTGTAGATATTCAAGGTTTCATCATCGAACAAGAATTCCATCCTAAGGAGATAGCCATTAGGATTGGAAATCAGTGTAGTAACTTTTTATTGCTGTCAAACAAACCATTTTCCTGTTTGAGTAAAGAAGATCGTCGTACCGCCTGTTACCTAGAGCGAAACGTTCATGGATTGAGGTATTCCTCCGACTATGCGGAATATAATCAACTGGATTCCATTCTCATGGAATATCTACGAAATGTAGATATCGTTTATGTGCGAGGACATAAAACACGACTATCTAATTGCGAAATTTCACGAGTTGAATATACCTACACACGCTGTGAATTTGGAGGAGTATGACAATACGTCGTGGATGGTTCCCACATTCGGCAACAACAACGATGGGGTCTCACCACATTCACAGTCGAACCAAATATAATTGCAGTCTCCGAAACGCGGATATTCTATACAAATGGCTTTATAATGTATTACCAAAATGAATAAAATGCATGTTACAAACCTATGTTTTCAAGTGAAAATTGTGACTTTAGAGTACCCGCCACCAGTACCTGCCACCTTCAATAATAACAAAGTTAGCTCCCTGTACTTTCAACATTTTTGCAAATGCCTAATTATGTTTCTCGACATCGAGAAAAATCCATTGATGTCGAAATTATCGAAATCGGACGACCGGCAGTGAAAACCAGAAGTGACCATTTTATTGTAGATTTGGACTTTACACGATATGGCCATTCCAAATTCACCATTACTTTGCTTCTATCTCAATTTTTATGAACCGGAAGTGTTTATTTTTCGATGAATCGTACAGATCCGAAACTTTGTTATTTCATATATTTGACACATTCATCAAAGACAAATAATGCCTGGCATGTCGGATCCCACGAAAAAAATATTAGACCCTCCCAACCTTTCATGTCGCACGCGCGCCATCTGTTTTTTCTCCGTCATCTCCTGATGATGCCAACTTGGATGTTTTTTTTTGCATGTTGGTAGCCATGTTTTTTTCTTTAACGTTGTATATTCCACTCAATTTCCGCCGCCATGTTTTTTCTTTAATGCTGAACGCCATGTTTTTTTCTTTAATACTGGACGCCATGTTTTTTCTTTGAACGCTGCACACCCTGTAAAATTTGATGACAGCCATGTTTTTTTAATGCTGGACGCCATGTTTTTTCTTTAACGCTGCACACCCCGTATATCACGATGGTAACCATATTTTCTTTAACGCTGGACGTCATGTTTTTTTCTTTAACGCTGCACACTCTGTATATCACGATGGTAGCCATGGTTTTTTCTTTAATGCTGGACGCCATGTTTTTTTTTCTTGAACGCTGCACACCCTGTATATCACGATGGTAGCCATGTTTTTTTCTTTAACGCTGCAAAAATTCATACGTTCTCATTAGAAAAGCGGCAACGCCTCATAAGTCACATCGCCTCCATAATTTACAATTGACAACACGGAACTGTTTACGCTACTACTATCTATGAAATAGATCAGTTCGAAGTTATCTCCATCTCTCTCACACTCATATGACTGACCAAACCATCGAAAATATATTATAGTCTTATGCGGTTAAATGATGTTTTTCAGTGTCGCTTATCACATTTCCTGTGATAAGCGGCTTTATCAATAATACGTGATAACAATTGTGAATATGCGAAGAAACTGTTTGATATATTTTCATTGAGTTGGAATAAAATGAAAATTTGTGTGTGTGTCAAATCGATGTCCTTGCAGCCACACAGCCTTCAACATCCAATGAAACGTGAGTTTTCTTAATTCCAAACGATCCCCCCAACTGATTTTTTGTAAGTTTTTTTGATGCGACCACATCTCGTGTAAAATGAATTCGTCGTATTCACCGAGACGTCATGTTTTTTTTTCTTTAACGCTGCACACTGTATACTTTGATATCAGCAATGTTTTTTTTCTTTAACGCTGTACACACTCTGTATTTCATATCTTTTCCTTCTATTACGTTGGCAGCCATGTTTTTTTCTAACTTCCGTGGCCTTGTTTTTTTTTCTCACGCTGCACTGAATACCCGCCGCCATGTTTTTTCGCTTAACCACCCTATTTTTTCTTTAACGCTGTACACACACCCTGTATTTGGTGTGTTTTGAAACAACACCTTGTATACCCAATTATTATTGTTCTCATGACTCAATCGAGGTCCAAATCGAGGGCCCAAATCGAGTGCCCAAATCGAGGACCCAAATCAAGATCCAAATCGAGGGCCCAAATTGAGGACCCAAATCTAGGTCCAAATCAAGGACCCACCTCCAAATCAAGGACCCATACCGAAAACCTGCACCCCAACCAAACACCTGTCACAGCGTCCCTGTCACTTGACATTCTTTTCCACACCCACACCACCGGCAAAGAGCAACAACCCTCCGCACACACACACGCAAGGGTTGCTCTTTGCGCCGCCGCACCATAATAAACCTCGCTGGGGTTGTTCTTGCTCTTCCTACCACCAGCGACCCTACGTCCAACTGACCATCGCCATCCGACTCGCCATCCGACTATACCGGAAATGAATGAGACAGAACGAACATAGTATACCTACTGATAATCCTGTCATTTCACCGTCACATGTCATATACCATATGAAATTTTATTGTTGTATTTACTTATTGTTCATTGTATTCAGTAGAACAGGATTCTGATAGAAAATGTTGATTAGATATTATTTATTATACTTACGACTAAATATCCAGTCCATAAATATCCTGACCAAAACTAATCTTGTGGAAAATTATATATTGATTATCAGTTAATATAAGGAAGAAAAAAAAAGAGAAATATCACAAACATGACAATGACTGAATAAGTATCATTTACATTATATGTTAAAGTAAGGAATATTACATAAATACTTTAAAATATTAACAGTATATTACGGGACAGGATAATTTTGTATAAGGATGTTTTTGGACCGGGGATTTTTGGCAGGATATTTAGTCTTGCTGCCAACTTAGTTGAATTCAAAAAAAAACTCTCAATTCAATTATAGTTGTTCTATTATAATTCAGTACATAAAAAAGTGCTTAACTAAACAAGTGGTTTTTCCAAATTTACTAAAAAACATATTAGGTATTGTAAATATTTTCGAAATCAAAGGCAGCAATAAAATCGGACATCTTTAAGAAAGAAGAAAGAATTCTATAAAATTTTATTCTTCCAATAGCTCTTTCGACATGTATTCTGGCTTTTGCAAATTTTTTGTAGTCCTTTCCTCTTCAGCTGTAAGTTTATCTCTTTCCTTCAAGAACGGAGGTATTTACACTTTAACACCCATTTCATCACATAAATATCGAATCAAAAAACTTCTGTTAGCCAAAATTACATAATTTTCCTCTAGAAAAATCCTAATGTCACTCTTTTCAAATAGCTCGACATCTGAAATTGCGCCTTCAAAACCATCACTGCACTCCACTACGTCAAATCATTACCAAGAATTTAATGGTATTTGACTGTTTATGTTTGGATGTAATAATTAATAAGCACATGTTAGCAATAGTATTAAGTTTATTATTTAGGGCACACACACTATACAACATGAGTATTCCGATTAGGAACAGGATGTAACAACCAGCTTGAGGTTATTAGTTACAAAGATGTTACCAACCTAACAGTTACCAACCTAACATTTACCTACCTAACATCCCCCTCCTTAAGTTTCAAATACAAAAATAAAATATGAAAATAAAGTATACATTACAATGTTCATATAGGTAGTATGTAACTTATCATATAATCTAACAAATTATTTAGAAATACGAATATTACTTACAACAAAACAAAAAAATTAAAAATACAATAATGGTTTAACGTCAAGAATACAAAGCTTACAAATACAAACTTCACAAGTCTAGTATTTCTGATTTTTTTATTACTCTACCTGATCTAGTTGTAATAGAGTCAGGTAAATCCAGTGGCAAGGAACAACCAGCTTCAACAGCTCTATCTATGTTTACATTATTTGGGACATCAACAGATTCATCAAAATCAAAATCGTTATGCTTGTGATAATGTGATTCAGCATGCTCTGATGGAGGAGCATTGTATTTCTTAATAAACACTGAATTGCGCCTATACATTTTGCCATTAATTTTTACTAAATATGACCTGAAATTAAGCTTTTTAACAATGAGTGCTCTCTCCCACAACTTAGTAAACTTGTCTTGTACTAAAACAGTATTACCCTCGTTAAATTCCACTGATTTTTGGCAGTGCTGATTATAATAAGTTTTTTGATCATTTTCATCATAAACTTGTGGATTATCTATCAGACAGCTATCTCTTTCAGGAAGTTTTGATCTAAGAGATCTACTTTGAAGGAGTTTAGAAGGTGAATATTTTGATCCTTCAATAGGAGAATTTCTGTAGTTGAGTAAATATAAATCTAAGTCATTATTATTTTCATGGTGACATTTTTTTAACAAGGATTTCATTAACCCTACTATGATTTTGGGGATTCCATAAGAAGCAAAAATTGGCTTTAGGCACTCTATTATTGACGATGACGTTTTGTCTTTGAGGAAGCAGAGGTTCTTTAATATTGGACCTTTGGAATCTTTGACAAACAGTACAAGAATTTACAAGGTTCGTAACATCAGACAGAATGCCAGGCCAATTAAAGAATTGTTTTACCTTTTCCTTAATCTTGTTAAGTCCAAGATGTGTGTCATGCAGTAAGCCCAAATTTTTTTTTCTACACGACGGGGGAACAACTAACCTTTCATCATAATATATTAAGCCATTTTCTACCGTGAGACTTTTTCTTATATTAAAATAATGAGCTAGATCTCCTCTACATTTTAGAAGTTTTGGCCAACCACTGTTGTAGTACCTAATAATTTGGTTTAAAGTTACATCCAAATTTGTTTCGGATTTTAAATGTATAAGTTGCTGGTCAGAGCAATCAAATAAAACACCTACAGTGTGTACATCCTTCATTGACACATCATCTGCAACATTTCCTGCAGTTATATTCCTTGACAATAAGTCAGCAATGACCATAGATTTCCCTGAGAGATACTTAAGCTCAAATGTATACGGTAAAATTTTCAATCTAAGCCTTCTGAGTCGATTATTTTTTATTTTGTAGATATTCTTTTGTATAATAGACGTTAGAGGAGCATGATCTGTGTAAACAATCATATTAGGGTGGCCATAAACAAAGTTGTGGAGTTTTTTGAACGCAAATGTTATAGCAAGGAGTTTTTTTCGATTTGTGCATATATGTAAGCATCCATATTTGTTCAGTGGCAGTTAGAGTTCTGCTAGCATAGAAAACTAGTTTTCCTTCTTGTATCAATGAGCAACCAACAGCATAATTACTAGAATCAGCTTGTATCTCAATGGTCTTAACAGGATCAAAAGAAGCAAGTAATGTTATATTTGAGATGACAGATTTCAATTTATCAAAATTTTTATCATGAGATTTAGTCCAAAGCTAGAGCTATCACAACACAAAATGTCATCAAAATAAACTATAACATTCTTTATATGACCAAAATACTTATATGTTAGTTTTTGAATGAATTCTGGCAAAACTGTTGGACCAAAAGAGGCTCTTAGATATTTAAAAACACCAAATGGTGTACTAAAACAACATAGCCTACTGGATTCCTCATCTAGTCTAATTTGATGAAACCCATTTTTCAAATCGAAAAGACAGAAGTGACTTTTGTTATCAAGTTTCAAACTTATTTCCTCTAAGGTGGGAATTTCATAGTAGTCTCTGATCAAATACTTATTCAAGTGTTGGGGATCAATACACAACCTTAGTGAAGAGTCAGGTTTTTCTACAATCACAAGATTATTAATCCACTCACAAGGCTCATCCATTTATCATGTTTGCATGCAATAAATCATCTGAGCAATTTTTTAATTTATTCTTAATTTTATAAGGAACTCTACGAGCAGGATTTGCCTTAGGAGTATCATCATTACTAAGTTTTATAGCTTACATATGTCTGGGAAACATCCTAGTCCATTGAAGACATCCTGATTCTGTTTGATAAAGTCATGGGACACTAACCTTGTCTATCCGACGAAGAAGTCCAAGTTCAACACAGGAGCGTAGTCCCAGGAGTGGTGTTCTGTCATCATTTACAACCATGAACGGGGCATTTATTTTCACATCGTCTTTTTGAACATCAAGATTAACACAGCTGATCGGTCGAACAACAAATCCACCAAAGGATTCAAGAAGTACATCAGTTTTTCTTATATTTAGGTCGGCATCCAATTTCTGAAGAGCAGTAGTTGTTGTAACATTAACTTGGTATCCAGTATCGAGTTTAAATTCAATCGGTTGATCGTTAATTTTGAGCAAAGCGAGCCATTAATTTTTCCCATGTGTGATAGAATCACAGGCACACAGGTTTAAAGAATCTAGCTTAAAAACATCATTACTTAACTCTACCACTTCATTAGCTTGTTGAGTGCCATTATTACGCTTATTTCCGATGCATTTTTTTGCAAAATGATTGTACTTTCTACAGGAGGAACACTGTTTACCAAATGCTGGGCATTTTCCTTTAGCATGATTGAAGCCACAGCAATCCCGGTATTCTTGTAGTCTTTTCATTTGTGGCTTATTCCGATTCAGTTCGGGTATCTCTGTTGGATTATCAATCAGTGTCTTCAGTGGAGGTGATGCTTTTAAAATTTTCATGGTGAGCTCTGCCATCTCGACTGTTTTACAAAAATTAAGCGTTTTTTCCAACGAGTGGACCCACAATTCGAAGATAGAGTCTAACAAGCAATGTTTTGGCCGAAAAACATCTATTTTAACCGATTTGATTTCAGAAGAGCTCAGCATTTTTTTAGATAATTATCAAACTAACCGAGCTGAAAATTTTTGAAGACCAGCCTCCTTCCCAAAACCACTGAACAACTTTCGGATAAGCCGAATTTAATGCTAGAGACCAGGTTAAACTCCCCAAAAAAAATCATCACGTCCCAACCAATTGATAGTGCCCAATCATCCAATAAAAGACAGAATAATGCTTGTGAACCCCCATCTGTGATAATGAATATGCATCTCTATCAATTTTTCAATTAAATATTCAATCAGCCAAAAATAAAATTAATGAATTTGAAGCATTTTTAGCTGACAAAAATTTTGATATATTTGACTTGTGTGAATACTGTAAGTATATTAACACCAACTCCCGCCAAACGGTCATCTCCCACGGAACCAGTGAAGCGGAAAATGGAAAGCGGGGATAAGTGAAAGTTCTTGAACGACCTATAAATAGTCATCTCTCGGAGGAATCAGTCCAGTCATCACCCGAAGACGATTGTAGATACTAACAATCGAAACGTCGTGAACTAACTAACACGAATGCTAATTATTTGGTGATACATAAATTGAACCCAAGTAGAAAATATCACAGCTACATATGATTTACTTAAATTACAATAATATGAGATTTCTACTAGAGTAAATCCTCTTCTCAATCTAATGAGTGTTAAGAACAATTCATCTTTATTAGATATTTTTGAAATAACCCTATTACATTCAATATTGTGTTTTCTCTTGTATTTATTCTTGTATGAATATTTCAAACTACTCATTACGGTTTCATCCAGAAAGTTATAAAAAGCTTCAAACTGCCATACCTACTTAATTCTAGCCCATAAACATATTTAAATTCCTCCGAGGTTTTCTTCAAATTTACAAAAGCAAATTTATTATTATTCGGAAATGTCTCCAGCAGATTGTTCACCACCATCTGTAGAAACTTCACTTTTTGATTGTTTGACACTTTCACTTTGTAAATAATCCCAAGGATTATCTTCTATATTTCCAATATCACCAATATAATCATTATCATGTAGATGATAGTTATGCATATGATTACTATCTTGAACTACTTCATCTTCATTAGCTGCTACCAGAAGCGAGTCATCACCAGTATCATTTGGTGGACAAACTAGTGAACTCTCAGAATGTACCATGGATTGTGAGTTATCTGAATGTCCACTGATGCCCACGTCTTCATTTTCAGCAACTTCTACAAATTCGGCAACTTCAATTGGCTTTATACAAAAGGGCGAAGGAGGGTTTTCAGAAACCCTCTAACAAAATGCTTGCTACAGACGAAAATGTTTCTGTTAATGTTAATCTTGTCGATGGTCAGTTTTTTGTTTCCACGAAGTTCAATCCAGTGCAGACTCTTTACAAGGTTCCTCTACCTATGTGAAGTTGGAAGTTGGCTGCCAGACCCAGCTGCTAAATTTTCTGGACTCTACCGAGTGACCAGTGGCGTGTATCCGCACTATTAGCGGAATCACAGGAATGAATATTGTCGTATATAATAAGTCATAATCGATATTTGTTGCAGAAAATCAACTTATATAGTAATTGAAATATAAAATTACTTCATTATGCATGGAACTGTGGAATAACTTTGTTCTCATAGTGACCCAATCTAATCCTTTCGTGAAAATAATTCCTTGCTTATCACGCGTTTGAGTTATACACTGCGAAAAAGAAATTTTCAGAAAAATTATTTTCGATACCTTTTGCAACATATTGCTCAGACGATATAAATAGTGGGATACGATCACAATGACCCAGTCTAACCCTTCCGTGAAAATAACTCCTTGCTTACGACGCGTTTGGTTCATACACTACGAAAAAGGAATTTTAGAAAAGAATATTTTCGCAACCAACTGCTTGAACGATATACAATAGTAAGATGTGATCATAGTGACCCCATCTAATCCTTCCGTGAAAATAATTCCTTGCTTACGACACGTTTGGATCATACACTGCGAAAAAGAAATTATATTAGTGTTATGAAATCAATTGGAAATATATAGAAAAGGCAACTTTCCACACTCACCCAGAAAATATTGCCACAATATATGCCACACAATATATTGCCACAATATATGAATATATATGTTCTCTAATACGGGTGCGTTACCTTTTTGTATTCGTGAATGGTTCGCCAAGAGCCCTATTATAACCACCTTGTCTGTAAATATTGAAAATGGATTTCAACTGGATTTTGCAGAAATGGAAAGTATTCTTCCGACTTCCCCTTTTAGCCTCACCAAATCCACACAAAACGAACATTTAATTAGTTATAAAATATACATTTTAATACTGGGCGTACAATTGACAAATGTCGTTATCGATAAAATATTCATCCCTTAGTGAATTACATTCAATATGTATGAGTATTTTACAAAAAAACACACTTTTTTGCTGTAGTGGCATCGCAAATTCTTGAACAAATGAAGCAGGATTTTGTCATAAGTAGAGGGGATACAGGGCTTCTATGGCGTATTCCCTAGGGGACGTACTTACGGTAGTGAGTGGGAAAGAGACGTGTGCGACGTGATCGACGCATAGAAGGATGGAATGAGCATCGAGTACATTCATTTGATAGATAACGGCGCGGTGGAATTACAAAAATAACGGTATAATATTAATAATGAACGAAAAATCGGATTAAAGAAAAAAACATGGCCACGGGCGTTATAGAAAAAAACATGGTTGCCAACGTAATAGGAAAAAACATAGCTGTCATACAGTGTGTCCCATCGTTTACGAAAAACATGTACCGGGTGTCTCAAAGTACGTCATTTAAAAAACATGACAGTTTAATGAGGCTCTATCGTTCTGGCGTGTGATTCTTCAATGTATACAGGGTGTCTCATTGAAGACTCATGACAGCAATGACATTTCAAAATACGTCACATGCGTTTTTCGTTTTCGTGTTAGGTGGGAAAGTGAGGGGAGTAGGGGTAAAGAAAACACGCGGGAGGGTAATATTTGCCAGCGTAATAGAAAAAAACATAGCTGGCATACAGTGTGTCCCATCGTTTACGAAAAACATGTACCGGGTGTCTCAAAGTACGTCGGCGTGAAAACTAATGGTATAATAATAATGAATGAAAAATCGGATTGAAGAAAAAAACATGGCAGCGGTGCTTTCAGTGCAGCGTTGAAGAAAAAAAACATGAGAGCAATGAGTACAGGGTGTCTCATTCAAGAAAAAACATGACAGTTTAAGGGGGCTCTATCGTTTTGACGTGTGATTCTTCAATATATACAGGGTGTCTCATTTAAGAAAAAACATGTTGAATTATTGGGGCGCTATCGTTTTAGCGTGCCATCCCAATGGGAAACGTTTGAAAATGGGGGCAATGCGAGTATTTTTCAAATACATTTCAAAATACGTCACATGCGTTTTTTTCGTTTTCGTGTTAGTGACATCAATGTATACAGGGTGTCTCAAATTACGTCAGTGTTGTTGAATTAAAATAATGGTATAATAATAATAATGAATGTAAAATCGGATTCAAGAAAAAACATGACGTCAATGTGTACAGGGTGTCTCAAAATACGTCATTTAAAAAACATGACAGTTTAATGAGGCTCTATCGTTCTGGCGTGTGATTCTTCAATGTATACAGGGTGTCTCATTAAAGACTCATGTTAGCAATGACATTTCAAAATACGTCACATGCGTTTTTCGTTTTCGTGTTAGGTGGGAAAGGGAGGGGAGTAGGGGTAAAGAAAACACGCGGGAGGGTAATATTTGCCAGCGTAATAGAAAAAAACATGGTTGCCATACAGGGTGTCCCATCGTTTAGGAAAAAACATGTACCGGGTGTCTCAAAATACGTCGGCGTGAAAACTAATGGTATAATAATAATGAATGAAAAATCGGATTGAAGAAAAAAACATGGCAGCGGGGCTTTCAGTGCAGCGTTGAAGAAAAAAAAACATGAGAGCAATGTGTACAGGGTGTCTCATTCAAGAAAAAACATGACAGTTTAAGGGGGCTCTATCGTTTTGACGTGTGATTCTTCAATGTGTACAGGGTGTCTCATTTAAGAAAAAACATGTTGAATTATTGGGGCGCTATCGTTTTAGCGTGCCATCCCAATGGGAAACGTTTGAAAATGGGGGCAATTCGAGTATTTTTCAAATACATTTCAAAATTCGTCACATGCGTTTTTTTCGTTTTCGTGTTAGTGACATCAATGTATACAGGGTGTCTCAAAATACGTCAGTGTTGTTGAATTATAAAAATAATGGTATAATAATAATAATGAATGAAAAATCGAATTAAAGAAAAAAAAACGTAGTTACCAGCGTTGAAGAAAAAAACATAGTTACCATCGAGACATACAGGGTGTCTCATCGTTTAAAAAAACATGATGTCAATGTGTACAGGATGTTCCAAAATGCGTCATTGAAAAACATGACAGTTTAACGGGGCTCTGTTGTTTTAACGTGTGATTTTTCAATGTGTACAGGGTGTCTCAAAATACGTCATTTAAGGAAGATGACAGTTTAATGTGTACAGGGTGTCTCATTCAAGAAAAAACATGGCAGTTCAGCGGAACTCTATTGTTTTACCGTGTGATTCTTCAGTGTGTACAGGGTGTCTCAAATACGTCATTTAAGAAAACATAACAGTTCAATGGGGTTCTATCGTTTTGACGTGCGATTCTTCAATGTGTACAGGATGTCTCAAAATAGGCCATTAATTAAAAAAAGTCGTTTCTGGCTCAAAATTCAATGCTTTTCCTCACGGAGCTTAAGTTTAGTCATTTTCAGACCTCGTAGCGAAACCTTGTGGAATACCTAACTCGAGGTAGATGTGACGTGTGTAAGAGTTATACGATGCAATATATATGTTCATATGGGGAAGAAGTGTATATGAAGTCAGCGTGGAATAGAGAAAATTTAAAGATGGTGACATAAACCGAAAGGACACTAAGCGTTATTATTACTGTTATTAATAGTCGCATCGTCACGTACAGCACATCAAATGTAAGGAAAATAAATGCAAAATTCATCGACAGAGAAAAAACAAAGATTGCAGTCGAAAGGGCACTGAATCACATCTTCGTTAATAATAGTCGGATCATCACGCACAGCACGCCAAAATGAAAGGAGAAGGAATGTAGAATGTATCCACAGAGAAAAAACAAAGATTGCGGTCAGAAGGGCACTAAGCTACATTTTTGTTAACCAAGTTAGCATCATCAGGAGGAGTTAACCAGATAAAGGTAAACATAACAGAAACATTTATATAGGGTGCCGTTTGAGAAAGAAATGTGGTAACGAGAATCTAGGAGGATATAATGCGATAAAACGTTCAGTTTTATCTCGAAAAACGCATTGAAAATTTTCCAAAATCTCGATGCTTCAAAATAGCCAGTTTTGTCATTTGAATAGCATAAAAAAATGCATTTTTGAAACCTTCATTTCTTCTAAAAACCCATATGATTTGCATTGTATCGCGTCACGGAAAATGATGCAAAAATGACATGAGAATTGCTTCAAAAAAATGTCGAAAATTCAG
>NW_019294835.1:0-13340 GCF_000500325.1 Leptinotarsa decemlineata | reverse complement strand
CACGGCTGTGGCCACTTTGCCCTCTAGCACGCCATTTTCTAAATACAATATTTCACGTACAACCCGTTGTAGTATCTACTGTTGAGACATATGAATTCAAAGCTAGAAACATGTTGTTTTGCACGATTGATGTACAATTTACTTCACCTAGGCCTACAATAAAATAAAGCGAAACATGTGATGCACTTTCCTAACATCAGAGGGTCGAAAAAGTGGAAAATTTGCGATATCTCGGTGAGCTTACGTCTGAGCGCCACCAAACTACAACACAATAACAACGGCTGCCGGGCGAGTAGTTGAAACTATTGCCGCGAGGCTGCAGCACTATACAGAGAAGAAAACTTCAAATGGCAACTTTGCCCGCAGTGGCCACTATGCCCACCCTTCCCCTACTCGGAATTCCAAAACTTTCTCAACGGCGTATCGTTAGTCAGGTAAATGCACAACTTTGCCCCAATTTAACCATCTTCGTATCTCTCATAGTTTCCGAGATCCCAATGGTGAGGATCGAATTTGAAACACCCTGTATATTTTAATAACATATTTTTTATATTTCAGTCATATTTTGAATTCCTAATTTTTGTGTTGATTGAAAATAAATATTTATGAAATGAGCAGTCATCACTCACTGTTCACTTACTGATCACTTACGTAATCTGTTCTTTTATGCATATTACATACTTGTACAAAATAATTTCGATGTTTTACATCTGCGACACGTCCCATGACGGCTCACAATTATTTTTCGAGCCCGCGTAAGAGGGAGAAAAAAAAAGATCAGTTATAATCTCGTAAGTTGTACTATTAGACCCTTCATTCATAGAATCAATAGCATAGTATATGAGAAAAATTCAATATTCTGCCGGACCATATAGGATTAATATTTTTGAGAAAATTCAACCGAACCTCGGTTTTTGGATATGCTACCAAATCGTAACAGGCCTATGACTGATGAATACTTCAGACAAACCTAAATAACTGTATGTACAGATTATCTGTCCGCGTGGTCTGCCTGATGTTTAGTCTATTCCTGCGGTAGACATTTTCGAAGGCGATGTGGTAATGGTCGCAATACCCGATCTGGTGTTCTAGTTGTTGTTTCTGTTGTATCCAACACATCAACTACTATTTCCGTACTAGGCGTTCTATTAATATCGTTCTTAATTGTATTACCTGTTCGTGTTCGTGTACCTCTAAGGACAGATATCCAGCTTTTATCAATACTCATTGTCTCTCCTTTTCTGTTAAAATTATCCCTATGCTTTTGAATCTCTATTGCCTCATACAGTTATCTCTGTTGAAATAATAAGCTGATATAATAATTTCTGAATCATTATATTGTCGCCATCTACTGAGTGTAGTTCGAAGATATATGTTTCTTAGTTTAGTTTTGTGTTGAACAGTTGGCAAAAATGTATGGTTGGCACTAGTAGTTGTATGACAAAATATAACAAGGTAGTTGATGGTTGCTTCGCAGCATTTTTATTTTATCAAAAAATAGTAAAACAGAATAGAAGCAAAATAGTAAAATCTATCAATCTCTGACCGTGAAAGTTTACATTCTTCGGTTAAACCTAAATAAGTTTTCAACTAATGGGGCATCTCCTCATTATGACAGTTTGATTCAAAAGTTAATGGATAACACCCATCGATAGACAGACGTGGTTCTTTAGTATGGCCCGCTAGATCTCCTGACGCAACGCTCTTAGATTTTTTGTCGGGATTTGTGAATTCTGAAGTATACATTACAGAATTGCATTACATTCTAGGTGCTTGTAATTAAATTACCCCAGAAACAACTCGTCAGGTGAGAAGTAAAATAAAGTGACTTGATTATTTTCGTGACGCGAATGGTAAACTTTTTGAATATTTATTGAGATAAACGAGTGAATGTTGAATACAATTTTTATACAAAATATCATCGTTTGTTTGCAGGTTTTTCAAAAAATATATGAAACTGCCCTCTTACTCAGAAACGGCTAGCCCGATTTCGAAAAATAAACCATTATTGCATAGACAATTGAAAGCCCTATCAAATCAAGTGTCACAGAAACCATTTCTATTGAAAAAAGTTGATGGCCCCCTACCAGCGACTAATGATGTTTATTTACGTAAAGTTTGTCTTTGTGTTGAATTTGTCTTCGTCTGGAATAAAATGATGAGTATTGAAAAATGATATATCATCAATGAAAATAATAATAATAATAGAACTTAAGAACGGCTGGAACAATTTTCATGTTTTTGTGTTTTTACATTTGTCTCCTTCCGGAATAGGATAATGAGTATTGAAATATGATATTCTATTAATGAATAATGACGCCGACGCACTCTATTCATATCGATAAGGAATGTTTTAGTCTAGACTGGAAGCGTGTGGAAGATTCTATTGTTATTATAAACTTTCATTTTACTTCACTTGAATATATGTTTGTATGTGGAGGTGGAATTTTGCGAGTTGAATTTGACCCACTTCCCGGTGTCTGATTGAGATGAAATTCTACATACTGGTCCAGTTCCGATGACAATGCATGTTTATGATGAGCATGATGTGATGTTGCTGTCAGGATTGGCTCCAGACGGTGGAACTCCTCAACGATTCACAGTAGGAACATGAAATTTTGAACACCCATTGGGGTATGGTTAACAGTTAGTGGGTCCACCATGAAATTGCTGCCACCTTCAGGGTTGGCTCCAAACCAGAGAACTCTTCAATTGTCGGCAGTAGGGACTTGAAATTTTGTATACCCGTTCAGATATGATAGAAGGTTGGTGGGTCGACCATGAAATTGCTGCCACATCCAGGGTTGACTCCAAACCAGGGAACTCCTCAACAGTAGTAACAGGCATAAGAGGCATACCATAATTTGGTAAGATGGGCGTTAATAGCATTGCTTTGCAACCTGCCTAGGAGACGTAAAACTCCAAAATCAAACCTGGAACGGTGTTTTGCCAGGCACGACTAAGCGTTAAGCTGAAACAAGTGGCTCATATATTAGCAAATTACTATGCAAATCAAGGTGAGGCCGTGCCGAGGACTGAGTGGCATCAGAGTATAAAACCATGTTATATATCAGCTCTTAGCCTTCTAAACGAAACTCTGAAAGTGTTGACGGATATTCCTTCGGTACACGTGAGAACATTACGAGAGTGTTGACATGAAACGCCAACGAATTGACAAAAGGCATAGTGACGTGCGTAGTGAATCACCCACTCAGGCACCCGCCCATGTAATAATGACGCACTGAATGAAATGAATAGACTAAGAAATATATCTAGCGAAAATCGTGACAAGCTTTTATCTAATATATAAAAATGGATGTTTGTTGGTTGGTTGGTTGGTTGGTAAGTGATAAACTTCTACATCGCTCAACCGATCGTGATGAAACTTGACATGTATAAGTAATTTTTCATAGAGAAGATTTTTAGGCTATCAATTTTTCTGTAACTCGCTACTAGATGGCGCTGCAGAACAATTTTTTGAAAGCACTGTTCTATAACGCCTAAGTTCGTTGATTCTGATTCTGTTGAAACATTGGAACAGCAGCGATACAGCAACATAGTACTAGTATCATATAAATTGTGTATTTCCTTATATGATTCCTACTTCTAAAATTAATAGTATTTTTTTTATCCGAAATTCAAACCACTAATCTGTCGCTGACTAGAATAGTTCAGTAGAAATAGTCCGTGGGCACTGATAATTCCTAGATTACATTAACATGGTAACTGCCCTTAAAGATAAGCGGAGGCAGTTTTCAATAAAAGATATAGATCTGATTATGAAAAATGTATTAATGAAGTTCTGATTCATTAACAGTGTGAGATTTTTATAGCACCCCTTGAAAATTTGTATTAATATGAAAAATGAAAATCAGAAATATCAGTTTCTTCTAGAACCAACTCGTTGAATATATCTTTTCTCCCGGTTCACTAATGAAAATACATAAAAGAAATGAGAAGAGGGCTTCATGAAGAGTTAATATCACGCAGTGAAAAACTTTTATTTTCTTGATAGAAAGTGTATATTTTTAGGAGACAAAATTTCATACAAAAAACTGTGGGAAGTTTCTAAGGAAGAAAGAAAACAATTAAGTTCATGTCATGTCTTGTTTCGGGATGGATTTTTCTTCCAGTTTTCATTTGTAAGTAGCTTCTGAGCATAATATTCCTACATATCTTTGCGAAGAGTTTATTTTGAACTTCTATTAGACGTTTCTCACAATTTTTCGTATGGAGATGAAGAAGTGAAAGCCAAAAAGAGGTTTTTATGTTAACTTCATTTTGGCTCTCCCTGTATATAATAAACGTTCTCTTGCAGGAGTGAAGCAGTTCTTGCGAGCGATATAAATGTTGAAAATGTTTCGAAAAATATACCAAAATCGTTGTTAAAAACATATTATTATTCACTCCAATACTCGTTTGAAATCGATCCCTTGCAATACATCTGTTTTTGAGATTTGGTTTTTTCTCTTTTTTCATCTAACCTTTATGGTGCCAAAATACTGTTGACCATCACACATAATGAAGTATCATGTTTATGATAACTTGGCAACATTTTTATAACATTTTGGATTTGTAGATGACGTCCTAAATTATTTTTATTCGGATCAGTTGAATCCATAACCATTAGTATGTTTTTGTCGGCGACTTGCTATCATGACTTGAATATTTCAATATTTTTAAATAGCTTACAAAATCTTTATTTTCACCACATTTGATTAATTATTGAATATTTGCACTAGAAGACAATTCTTGGAAAGATTCAGTTTTGAAATTATATTACTGATATGTTACTGAGGACTAGAATTTTTTTCAGTAGAAACTACTCTCTAAAACAGTATCAAACCTCTCATATCTCTTGTTGATTTCTCTTCTCAGAAGGGTCGCTTTTTTTCGACCACAAAGACGATAGGAGGGGTTCCAATCTTCGAAAAAGGCAAACAGAAATGCGTGCAAAAATATAAGTCTGAACAGTAAAATAGTTCTCAGATATTCAACATGGGTTTCAGACGAGTTAGTTAAGTGTCCCATGGGTGTTTTCTTTGATCTTAGCTATGCTTTCTGTGTTGTTCACAATCTGTTGCTGCTTGTATGAGTATGGTGTCAGAGGTGGATTCAACTAGAGCAAGATTTCAGTTTGTTAATGTATATACAGTACACGCTACGGCTGATGGAGAGCTACCTCGCAGGTATAGACTCTCCCAACTAAATTACTATTGGATTACGATAAGCTCCTTGCCGGCCAGTGTCGTTCCCATAATTAGTATTAATCAGGTTAGCAAATGGAACATGACTTCTCTGTAATTTCTTGTCATTTAGTAGTTTAGGTAGTAGTACAGTACATTGAGATGTAATCTCCTGATGTTGTGGCGACAATTATATATAAAGCCCATGTCACCTCCTGCATGGACAAAAATGAGTCTTGGTCCTTTCGAAATATTTTTAATAACCTTTTGGTTGATTCATCCGTCCAGTTTTTAAAAGATATATGTTCACTATGAATTACGTTTCATCAAGAAAAATCGATTTTTTATAAATACTTGATCCTCAATGCTCCAATGCCCATTTTATCTATCAAAATGTTTCTATTATTTTTAGTCCTTCTCCATTAGAAACCTATTCACTGCAAAATTCTACGAGGAGATGTTTCGGAAGCCACAATTCATTAATTTTGTGTTTTTTACCGTAATACGGCACCCTTTCGTCTTATGAAAGTCGTAAATAATCCGTCTCATATTGGATTACTCATACTCGGGAATATCAGTTACTGGTGCTCTTCTAGACCACTCTTCTGGGATGGAAAATTTTACTTTTCCATTATTTGCAGAAATCAATTGCTCCTCTTCTTCAATCACTCTTTCAATGGTTCTTATTAAAATACCTAATACAAAATAAATATTTGTGTTGTAATAGTTATTTTTAAAAATGTATTTAATGTTACCTGTAGCGAGAGATGTTTTATTTTTCACATTTGATAACGTATTCGACACATATTCAATAAATGAACACTTTAAAAATTATTTCATGTGTTTTTTGTTACGCGATGACATTTTTTCAGAAACAACACAATGCCAAACACCAACAGCATTGGAGGACAAGTAATGATACGTCTCTGTATGAGGCATTTGTATGTCTTGCATAGTATGGGTTGCTGTAGTGGTCTTGCTGTAGTGGGGTTTGTACTGAAAATGAGTTTTTGCGTATGGGGGCGGGATCGCCATCACGTTTGGCGCTTGCTGTACAAAATCTTGGGAATAATTTCAAATACCACTGAAATTATTGAATTGGTCCTTCATGGTTGGATATTAGGCTGTATTTCATTCGTTTTGTATATTAAATTTTTTGGCAAATTCATTTCCCAGTATAAACTTGACTACCTTTTTCGATGAAATATTCCTATTGATATTTCAAGAGATTGAAGGTACCTTATTAAAACTATACGTTTGTTTCACCAAAATTGTACTAAAACTATTATTTTGAATATTTCATCCTTATGTTATTGCTAGTATTGATACGAAATTTGATGATCCGTTTCTCTTATGTGAATTTTTCAAAATAAGTTTTTTTTGTCACCAATAATATTGCATATACAGTACTCACAAAAAAATCACTTAGCAAACTGCAGAATTGATATATTGTATGAAGCTTCACTCAGAAACGGTGCTAAAGTTACGACAAACTAGCGACCTGCCCCGGCTCCGCTGATAGTAAATATAAAGTCACCCACCGAAAACTTGAGGGCATGGAGAAACATTGATGAAAATAAAATTGTTTTATAGACGCGCCTTTTCCCCCCGTGGCTGGCGCCCTTGTTGGAATATTCGAAAATCCTTCCTTACGGCACATCTACAATATAAAATGAACCTACAAACAAAATTTCAGCTTCCGAAACTATCCCGGTATGGAGAAACAGTGATGAAAAGACTTTATTTTATGAACCCCTTTTTTCCCTACCATAACACCTGGTCAAGCAAGAGTCCAAATAGAGTGGGTCACTTTCAGAAGGGGTGTATTTCAGGGTGATTCCCTCAGTCCCCTTCTCTTCTGCATCTCACTATTGCCATTATCCGTTGCGCTCAGAAATACTCGAGGGTATAAATGTGGCAACCCCGGAAACCGGAGGCACAAGGTCACCCATCTGTTTTATATGGATGATCTTAAACTTAATGCCTCTGGAGAGAAAGATCTCCATCAGTCCTTGAGGGTGGTGGAAGAGTACACGCATGCTATCGGTATGAAATTCGGGATAGACAAATGTACAATGGTCCATCTCAAAAGAGGACGATGCGGGGACTACGGAGAGGATGTGCAGCTGGTAGATGTAAGCATCCTACACCATCTGGATGCCGGAGAGACGTATACTTACCTTGGGGTGGAACAACGTCACTCACAAGAGGTAACAGCAGTGAAAAACTCTCTCCGCAGCAAGTATCAGCACAAACTTCGACAGATCTGGTAATCGGAACTGTCGAGAAAGAATAAAG
The DNA here is from genome assembly GCF_000500325.1 of Leptinotarsa decemlineata. Taxonomy (NCBI): domain Eukaryota; kingdom Metazoa; phylum Arthropoda; class Insecta; order Coleoptera; family Chrysomelidae; genus Leptinotarsa; species Leptinotarsa decemlineata. The sequence continues at coordinate 5,856 of NW_019294835.1, read as the reverse complement.
TTGCTGCAACAAATATGCTTGCCGTTCCAATTTTACTCTACTCTTTTGGAGTAGTGAAGTGGACTCGGAAGGAGCTGTATCAACTCGATGTAAAGACCCGAAAAATGATGTATCTCTATAGTTTGCATCCCAAATCGACCCTTCCACGGTTGTACTTCCCCCGACAACAGGGAGGCCGTGAACTTTTGAGTTTGGAGTGTCTACAAGACAGAATGGTTCTGCATATAGCCTGTAAAGTCGTCAGGAGTTCGGATCCCCTTCTCTTCATGGTCCGTGACCATGAGAGAGCAGGAATTGAAGCATTTCTCCATAGGGCAGCTGCTCGAGCAGCTGATGAACTCGGTATAGTTTTCGACTCTGAACGAGGTGACCACAACTCTGTCACCGCGTTGGAACCCGTTCAGCAAAAAGCTCAGATAAAAGCTGCAGAGATCACCTTACTTCTGCGGAGACACAAGGATAACCAATGCATGAGATCTTCTTCTCAGGTCGAGTGGGCTGAAGTCGGAAACTGAGGGGCTCATGATGGAATGATGTCCTCTCTACTCTCGAATCTTAAAATCATACCGGCTTGCTGCACTAAGGCAGAAATCTTAGCCGCACAGATGCAGAAGGCTGTCATTCTTGGCTCACTGCGCTTACTCAGGGCACATGATTATCGGACCCAACGATCACTCACCCCACGGTGTGGGGAGTGGTCATTAGTTGATAATGCTGGCGCGCCCTCCCGAATGTATCGGGGCTTCAGGGGATAGGGCCCGACCAGCGCACACTACGGTGAAAAAAAAATTATAATAATAATGGAACGCAGGGCGTTCCACAGAATCAGGCCCCTGAAGCCACAAGAACTGGCTATATTTAGTTATTTGTTCTAAGTATTTGCTACGCAATTCCACTATTCTTCTGCTTTCAATAACTGCTTGACGTTTGTTTATTATTTCAGATCTATATTCTAGTTTCTTTATCCAATTCTGCAGAGTTTTGTCACAGCAGCTCACATTATGGCAGAAAATATTCAATTTCTTCCTTATGATTTCAATTGTAGGTATCTCAATGTTTTTGTAACAGTCGTATATTGTTTTTTTCAATGATTTTATCAGAGGAACATTTAAAGGTTTTGGTAAACCTGTGTCACATCGCGTATTGCATTCATAAGGTTTGTTTTTGACTATTTTACGTACAGTTGAGAAAGTAATTTCGGTCAAATCTGATGTTACTTGTAATAGTTTATTTCCCTCGAATGTAGAGAATGTAGATTCTTATATACATTGAAACATACTATCAGTGTTTTAATATTCAAATACATCCGAATCTTATTTACTGGTATGTCTTTTTCACATTGTTCACCATCGCTATTGGAATCACTGCATTGGAAAAAGTTTGCGTTGTTATCACACTCGTTATAACTATTAGTACTTATCAAAGGACGCCACATTTCAAACAGATAAAATAAATTTGAGTAATTATAACTGCACCAATATCGAATTTCAACACTCAAATCGCGATCAGTTCCTGAACTGAACATTGACAACACGACGGTGATAACCATCCCCGCGTTCTATTGGTCACCGTAACATGACTTCAAATTTAATTTCATGACTCTTCAGCAATCATAAAATTCGGTTAGTAAACATTATCCAATACGAACCGTCAATTCTACAGTCCAAGTAGACTAGGCTTTATTTCTCTGTATTGATTTTTTTGGTCTTTCAGATCGCCGACAGCTTAAACTATGCACTATACCGGTAACTTCGACTATACCAGTACTACCAGAAAAAGTTTTCACAAATAAATTCACAATTGTGAATCGAATGGAAGCCCTAAAATTTCTTTCTCACAGTATTCGGTATCGAGGAACACCCAGTATCGATAATACTTAACACAGTAGCCTAAGCAAACGCTTCAGTGCATTTTCAAATTTGCGTCGTAATATCCAGTAATTTTATTCACCCAAAATTCGAGTGAGCAAGTTCAAGGCTGAATAAATTTACAAATGGCAATCCGCCATTCATTCGCCATTATTTTCTTGTCAGACCAGTTGTTGTTTCGATTGTTTATTACCTTTTTTTCGTTGTAGGTGGAACTGGGACGATTGAAAAGTCGCAATTCTTCGGAAACTGCGAGTTAGCAAAAATAACCGGCTCTTCGAAGGTTGAATAAGAAATATTTTGATTACGAAACTAATTTGTATATTTCATTGAATAGGTACTGCGTACCTGTTATCGGAAATCTAATATAGTTCTTAGAACGACTAAATATGTCTTATTTTGTAACTTTCGAATTTATTTCAAGGAATTTTCCAACATCAAACGCAAAATATTGCTTGTGTGCCATTAAAATTAGCTTGGACTTTCTTATTAGTCAGTGGGCTATGCTTGAAGACTGGCAGTAAACAAATCGAAAAAAAATGAATTTTAAACGTTCAAGCCAGTCTCGAATATACCTACACAGTAGGTTGAATGGACTGACGCCTATCAGAAAACAACTAATTCCCTGGCTAATACCACGAAGGGCGTTGGATTATATCCGACAGGCGTCAGTGCAGGAATCTTCACAGAAAATTTCCTGCATATGCAATTGGCAATACAACTGAAAGAGTCGACCTTCAGTTTTGGAACGGGCACACTTGCAGACCGGTTTCGGGCTCATTAGCCACTTGTCAGTGCAAGATAGTGGCCATCATCGACCTAAGTTCAATGATATTCCATTCAACCTACTGTGTAGATATATCAGAGATTGGCTTGAACGTTTAAAGTTCATTTCTTTAGATTTAATTAGCTTGGAAGTCAAAATTAGCGAGTTATGTATTTGAAGTCGAAAACCTAATTTTTAAAACGAAAATCGATTTCACTCAAGAAAGCGTTTATTCTCTTCGAAAGCAGTACAAAGAATTAATATTTATTAAGACAATTATTATGAGATTCGAAATGTAATAAGTCTCGGGCTCCTGTAGCCGGTACGACGTAACTCTCGTTAATGGTCTTTATTTCATTCAGTTCAGTGAATCAATTTAATCTTTACTCATTTGCGGTCGATAAATCGAACACCTGATTCCGTAATATTTTGCTAAGCGACATTTTCTGTTTTTGAAAGCAATGACGCTTCAATTTCGACTTTTGACCAGTTGTCACTCAAAAATGGTATTATATATTAACATCCGTAGAAAATGTATGAGCTGTGTACACTATTTTTGGCATATTAACGAAAAATAACCATACACAATTATTATGAATGTCATAATTCAAAGTCATAGCCAACTAGAATAAAATAAGTAAAATAAATGTTTCATGTTAAACGGTTTTATTAGAAAAAAAGTTAATAATGATGTAGATAATGTACTAAAGACTAAAAAATAATTCGGAAGTTCCTAAGTAGCAGTCATCACACCACTCACCTTGGCAATATATGGTATTGATCAGATAAAAAAATAATAATAACGTTGGGTGTAGCGTAACATAGCATAAATATGTAGTAAATACTACGCCCAACGATTTAATTTTTTTTATCTGATCAATACTGTAGATTGCATAGGTGAGTGGTGTGATGACTGCTACCTAGGACCTTTTCAATTTTTAGTACATTATCTACATTATTATTATCTTTTGTTTCAATAAAACTGTTTAACATATTTTTTTACTTATTTACAATTCTTCTCATTCTATTCAGTTCGTTTAGTGCCTCAGTATAACAAGGTAATATGTAATCCGCCATTTTTTAGCGGCGGCCATCTTGAATTTGCATCTTTTTTCAAATTATATTACTATTCTACTAGGTTCGGTTAGGGTTAGAACAAAAGTGAGTCGACCTATTCGACCCCCACTGCAACCCGCAAGGGTTTATTGTAGCTCACACCTATTCAAACTCGAGCAAATTAACTCAGCTTCTTGACGAAGCCGATTAGTTTATAAGGTGAGTGGTCTTTCAGGTCAGATGGTGAGAGTGTGATTCAACCAAACTCTGAAAACTTGATTCGATCCGCAGCGGGAAAGGCACAGAGTATATGCTCTGCTGTTTCATCATTTTCCAAACAGAGGCGACACACACTGTCTTCCGTAAGTCCGAGTCTTTGCATTTGATGATTCAGACGACAGTGACCTGTAGGGAGGCCTCTTAGACATCGTTCATCCTTACTTTGGTCCAACAACTGTTTGGTTTCAAGCTCCGAAGGGTAAATGAACTAAATGAACGCCTTGGAGGAGCGTGACAATCCTGGAAAATTTTGACAGAAGTCTTTGAATCTTCTTGCCATCCAGGTGTTCATTGTTTGTTTGGCAAAATCTTAAGCTATGCCAATGACAGGTTCTGGTCCGATGAAGCTACTTGCAGCATCCTCATTTGCAAGGGAATCAGCAGCCTTCCAGACCAATGTGGCCAGGAATCCAGACCAGAGACAATTTGTTGAGTCTTCCTACTAAGCAGATTCGTTTTTGGCAATCTGCTACCACCTTTGACGTTGCTTGGTAGGAGCCAAGAGCTTCCAACGCCGTTAGATTGTCTGAAAAAATTTTTATTGACTTGTGTGAGAGGTTGGATTCTACCAATCTTTCCGCACACAATTCGATAGCATTTCCGCTTGAAAAACAGTTGCATAGGCTCCTAGACAGGTTGATATCTCTATCCTGGGGCTGCGACTGAAAACATTTGTAACTGAGACTGAATGTGTTTTTGATCCATCTGTGAACCAATAACTATCTGCTCTCAATATTTTCTTCTCCCTTCTCTCTCAAGAAAAGTACTGTATAAGGTAGTTCGTAGTTGGCATAATGTCAGAGGTCATTTCCAGAATGCTGTGTTTTCTAGTGTCAGCTAGCAGTCTAGTGTACTCTCTGCATTAGAATTCTTTGTGCAATCGGCGATGTGTATAAGTCTATATGCAGTCCATCTAGCCTCTCTCTACAGCAAAATGTGGTAGTTTTAGAAGGATCTCCTATTTGAGACCTGTCATTTGATACCTACCCAAATTGAAGTCGTTATGAAAAAATATGTAAACCGCCACTTAGTAGCCACTTAGAGTTCGGCAGAGCCATACTCTTACTATATGACCTGAAAAACCACTCACCATACAGACTAATCTGCTCCGTTAAGAAGCTGGGTTTATTTGGCCGAGTGTGAATAGCTGGGAGCCAAAATAAACCCTTGCAGGTTGCGGTGGAGGGTCGAATAGACCCGCTCACTTTAGATCTAACCTAACCTAACCTAGTAGCTGCGGCCATCTTGAATTTGCATCTTTTCCAAAGTTTACTGCTATTCTACTAGTTAAGCTCTGTCATTTGATACCTATATTGAGGTAGTTGTGAAAAAATTTGTAATCCGTCATTTTGTAGCTGGGACCATCTGGAATTTGCATCTTTTTCAAAGTGTACTCCATTATCTCCGTTCTTCTATCCTCTGAAACAACTTACAATAATTATAATGATAAATATAAATGCTTGGTAGAAAAAAACACTTGTAAACTGTCCGGTGTTGAGGGAGGGACATCTTTGTGTCCGATACTAGGGGACATTACGTGTTTTATACTAAAACTGTTTAGAAAATTAATAAAAACTTTCATTGTTGATGAATTATAAGGGTACACTATCTTTGTTGGCAATTAAAAGAAACACTTAAACACAAAACTATAGCAATAATACTTACTTAAAATTTATGCGACGTAGTACTTTTCCGTAGCAATCAACTGCTCCCAATGAGACTTTTCGCGTCACTGGCAAACCGCGTCCCGTGTCCCTGAATCTAGTAAGTGCAAATCTCACGTTAAAGTGTGTTTTTTTTGATACCCAATATTTTTCATTAACTGAAGTTGGAAAAAACATATATTTCACAAGTGGAAAGACCTGAAGAATAATAATAAGTATAAAT